>CM076578.1:666663848-666951165 GCA_034641835.2 Pinus albicaulis | reverse complement strand
AACTAATGCAGATTTTCAAGCACAACTAATAATTTGGCAAACAACAGAAATTGTCTTAGCATTGTGCTTGTTTCTTTCCATAAAAGATTTTTGGAATTAATGCTTATATATTATATTTGAGATGTTGGTTTGTGATGGTTGAGAAATTATCTCAAGCTCTCTTTCTAACTTAGGAATAAGTTAGATCTGAGAAACTCTATTTATTAGAGTAATTTGAATGTAATATATGTGTGTGTATTGACACATATACCTTTGTGTGAAATATATGAATGCATTAAGTCACTTTTATCATGATATCAAAGCCTACCTAAGGTAACCCCTTATGGGAAGGCTAAGGGGTAGAGAAAGAGTGTAATTTTTTTTGCTCCATTGTAGTGCATTAATTTGTATATTGAAGCGTGAATTATTATTCAGTCATTTTTATCAGGATCCAGGTCTCGTCTATGATGCATAAATTGATGACATCGTTAGCTTTGTGTGTGCCCTAAATTACACCTAGAGTCAAATTCAAATGCTAACAAAGAAGGTGAGCTCTTGCACCAACATCAGTGCCTCACAACTTGGAGATTTCAACTACCCATCATTCTCCGTGGTGTTTAAGAAACATAGTTTAGTTCATGTTACAATGAGGACTCCGACGAACATTGGCGAAACCCCCTCTGTGTACAAGATGGCAGTGGAGAACCCTCCAAACATAAACATAATCATGGAGCCAACAATGCTTAACTTCGAAAATCAAGATGAAACGACAAATTTTATGGTGATATTTGAAAGAAAAGTATATATATTATGCACTCAAAGAACACCATAACATCTTTTATAGCATGGTAAAATATGGATGCTCTATTCTACATGATGCTATGATATTTTTAGTGTGTTTTGTAAAGGGACAACGATATTGTTCAAGAATAGATTTTCTATAAAATTTTAGAAGTTTGTTGTGTAGAAGTTTGCTGGTAAAAGTTAATTGATGGCGAATTTTTCAAATAAAAAGGTCATGATGTAATAATTGATTCTAGATACATTATGTAGCTAGTCATCTTCTCTAGATAACTGATGAGTACAACGTTTAGCACCCATATATCTTGGTAGATGGGAGCTCGTCCATAGAATGACTACCAGTTCAACTTTTACAAACATGTAATCAATTGTGTTTGAAAATATCGAGTGGAAGTAAGGATCAATATGGGTGGTTTTTGAGATAGTATGGCAGTTGTGGATCTAGGGAAGGATCCCTCAATTGTTGAAGACATGGAGTGGTATTATAGTGAGGTTATGTGATAGCTTGGGATGTTGTCCAGTAATTGACTTTGGGAGGTCCTTGACTTGGGAGTCCAGGAGTGGAACTTGGGAATCCAACTTGAAGACTACACATTTATGAGGGTTATGAGAAAACTTGATGGAGCCTATATTGAGAAGCTAAATAATGATTTTGTTTTCAATAGATTTATGTAATGTAAGCATTAAGATGGGATGTTGGAATTAATGCTTACATCATATATTTGTGTAGAATTTTTAATACAATTATGTATTTCCGGATTCTCCTGATCTAACAATTATATGTCACTGTTAAATACAAAATCCTTCTACTTAAATCTTTGCAGAAATTTAATCGCCAATTGCAAACACATGAAGAAATATCAATCACACAAAACACAGATGTTTTTACCGGGAAAGCATAAAGCTAAAAACCCGACTATCATATATTATGTATATATCATGGATCATGAAACAATCTCATACAAAACTCTACTCCAAGAGCTCTTATTACAATATACAATCGTCTCACACTGTCATACAAAAATTGGCATAAACATGCACCAATTTACTGCTCTCCGCGATACCGCCTCCACTACACAATCCCTCGCTGATCACAATCGACTCGAATGAATTTGATCTTGCCTTTACCTTGGTCAGTGCAATCCTCATTGGCATCTCCAATGTGTGTTTGGTTGCACTTGTGCACCCACTATAGTCACTAACCGATAGTCAAATTGTCACTTTCACCTATCTCTCAAATCTGGGTCTCCACTAGATCTAACATGCATGTAGTTAACGATAGTAAATATTCGGGCTCATGTGAGATCACTCCATGTGAATTAATTTAATATTTAATGTAATGATCTCTCACTAGTGTATCTTTAGTTACAACTACATTAACCGAGTTTAACTCACTTAACCGAGTTAAACTACTTTTACAACTCACATAACTACATATCCAACTCTCATTACAACTTTGTATCACTCGACTACAACGAAGTCTAGTAGCATGTCCCACCAACCAACTTTTGAACTTGAAATTCCTCCAGTTAATCTGGTTTGCCACATCGTTAACTCAAAATCAAGTATGTCAAAGAGAATAGATTATTATTTATCAGGTAATTATTTTTAAGGGCTAACAATAATCGACATGCATTCCAGCGAAACAACTTCACAAATGCATTCCAAAAATAGACACCCCATCTCGTCCATATAATTTTCTCAACCATCTATAAATAGATTACATGCTAAAAATAGACTTTGATCCAAATTCTAAAAATAGACATATCACTCTAAAGATAGCCCACGGGCCCCACCTACGTAGGTGCTTAATTTTCACTAGGGATCATCATCTTGTTGAATCTCAAGACTCCCTCTCAACAAGAAAGGGATTATCCTTCACCCTGATCACTGTCTCTATGGTATTCGAATTTGCTCCTAGTGAGCACCTTCGTCGTGAATATTTGCATCTTTCGATCTTTCATAGGGAATTTCATCAAGCAACATGATATTCCTCTCACACAATCTGCGATATGATGATACCGACTATCTTTATGCTTAGATTTATCATGAAACACATGATTAATAAAGAGTTTGATGCAACTCGATTATCACAATGTATCACCGTAGGATCTAAATGAGAACTGAACAAACTGACCAGGATCTTCCTCATCCAGATAGCCTCACATGCAGTGGACTTGCTTCCATGTATTCCACTTCCACTGAATTGAGTGCCACAGATCTATGTTTCCTTCCGTACCAAGAAAAAAGCTCGTAGATCCGACATCGAAAACCACTCTTGATGTGCTCTTTCTATTCGTTGAGCTGCCTACCCAATTTGCATCCGTGAAGCCATGAAACTTCACGTCATCTCGTCCCCTGTGTCTGTACCATAAACCATACTCGGATGTGCCCCCTGAGATATCTCAAGACATGCTTTCCTTCCTTCCAAAAGAGCTTGTGTAGGCTTAACCATCGCTTGACATAAGCTAGTTCACCGCGATTGCATATTTACTGGTCTTGTATTAACTAAATACATGAGTGAACCCACCAGCTGTCGATAGATGGTAGCATCCACTACCTCTCTAGATGCTAGCATCCTCTTTCCTCAATTTCCCCGGAAGAGGAGTATCCATGGGTTTGTAGCCCTCCGATGTGAAACTTACCAAGTATCTCCCTTGCATACTTGCCTTGAGACACAAACAAGTTACCTTCTCACCGCCATTTCCAATCTAAGGAAATAGTGAAGGAGGCCCATATCCTTGACTCGAACTCCTTTGGAAGGTCCTCCTTGCATGATTATATCATCTGCTCATCACTGATCGATATTAAATCATCAACATAAAGAACAATGATTAAAAGCTTCACCCTCCACCACAATCCGGTATAGGTTTGCATCCGCCCTCACTCTTAGTGAAGCCAAGTCCAGATGAAATATGCCGTTGATCCGAGTGTACCAAACATGGGGTGCTTGCTTAGACCCATACAACACTCTTTTGAGTTCGCACACATGCGACTGCTGCTGAAGATCTCAAATACTTTAGGATGCTCAAATGTACACTTCTTCCTCAATGATCCCATTAAGGAATGCGGTCTTTCACATCCATCCGATGAATATGCCAACCCATCCGTAGTCGAGAGATAAAGAATGGTCCTTATGGAAGAATATTGTACGACGAGTGCAAAGGTTTCATCATAATCAATCCCCTTGATCCGCGGAGAAGCCTCGGGCCACAAATCTTGCCTTATACTTCTCAACACTCCCATCAACAGACTTGCTTTACCTTGTAGATCCAACTTGAACCTACGACTGATTTATCAACTGGCCTTGGAACAATTTCCCAAGCACGCGCTTCGACAATGGAGTCATACTCCTCCACCATTGCATCTACCCATGTGGGCTCGTGCACTGCTTCCCTAAAAGGAATATGGCTCTAGTCAAAAATACATTTTCTCATGAGAGCCATGTATCCAATGAATCGGCCAGAGATCGACTCGTCGTATGGCGATGAAGTAGGGACTCCCACATTATCGTGCCGTATCAGCTTGACCCTCTCGAAAGCATCGTGTGTATGCCTTCTCTCTAGTTCTCGATGTTTGGCTCTGCGTGAGTGAACTCCTCCACTCCATGAACCTCCTCCTCGGCTGATCCACATCTAGAGACTCGATCTTTGGGAACACGCAGCTTCCTCCTCTCGCATGCAAGTCTAGCTCCCTCTCGAGCGATAACTTCATGGCTTTCTCCTCATTGAAATTTATATCCCGTTGCACCACAGTCATTCGACTGTTTGGAAAATACACATGATAGTTATGAGGGTGTTTATGTGTACCCAAAAAATATCCAAACTTCATACAGTCGGCTCTAACTTCTTCTTGGCATTCTTGGCCACATGCACATAAACAGATGAGCCAAAAAATATTAAAGTGAGAAACATCCGATTTCTTACCAAGTAAAAGCTTCTTTAGGTGTACTCATGCCAAGTACTCTATGAGGACAACGATTTTTGCACATAAAACATAGTGTTGCATGCTTCTTCCCCACAAGTGCATTGGTAGGCCCTAATCATGTAGCATAGCTCGTGCAACACCCACGATCGTTCTGTTCTTCCTCTCTGCGACCCCATTTTTGCTACGTGGGTGATGAGGCACTATGAGTTCTCTCTCGAATTCCTTCTTTGCTACGTAGGTCTTTGAATTCATTCGAGATATATTCACCACCATTATCGCTCCATACGAGCCTTCACTTGCTTCCCCGACTCTTTCTCCACCAATGCTTTAAACTTACGTAACTTTGAGAATGTTTGATCCTTCTTCCGCATGAAGAAGATCTAGCATATACGAGAATAGTCATAAATAAAAATATTATAATACCTATGTTTTGATATTCAAGACGATCGAGAATGGCCGGACACGTCTCGTGTGAGCTGTCTCCGGGATCACCGAAGCTACGCTTCTCCTTTTCATGAAAGGTGGTATTCACAAACTTACCCATAGTACATCCCTTGAACTAATCTAACCGCGCAAGTGTACCCTTGGGAAGTCCAGTTGAAATCACATACGTAAATTTCGGGCGCCATGGTGAAGATGGCCTAATAGCTCGTGCCATAATTCGCCCTCATCTCGCCTCTGACTTCATTTCTTCTTTTCCCACCATTGCGGCGTAGGCATCTACCTCTAGCTTCGTAGAGATTTCTTGACTCGAATCCCTATCCTCTTGGTTTTACCCACTCGTTTTATGTCGCAAGAAAGCTTTTCCATCTCTTTGAAAACAATGTCATAACCTCCGTCCTCCAACATCACGACCGAGACCAAGTTTTTCTTCGGACCTCGGAACATGCATAACATCTTTCAATAGAAATGGTTTACCCGACTCCCTCTCAAAGGTAATGGTATCAATTTTGGTCGCACCGTATCGTCCATCGTCTCCCATATCTATATGCATTTGGAGATCTTTCTTCTCAAAGTCATTAAAAATCTCTTTATCTCTTGTCATGTGGAAGGAAGCACCACTATCGAGATACCACACCGATCCCATTGTGATTGAAACCAAGCATGCGATCAAAGAGAAATCACGTTTAAATTTCGAGGCAAGGCCCTCACCAGCTACGACTCTAGCCACGTTCTTTTTTCTTCTTTTTATGTGAGCGCTTAGTGACAGAGATGCCCATGTTCGTGACAATAAAAACTACTTCACCTTGAAAAATCCAACTTCTTGCTTTTAGCCTTGGATTTTGAATAAGATTTCTTTCCCTTCCCCTTTCCTTGCTTTAGCAGCCAAAGCACAATCCTCTTCATCATCATGCTTTGATGAAGATCCCATCTATGGTGTTCTCGCCTAAACTCCTCCTGCACTAGATCCAACCATACGTTGCTAATCCGGCGAGTTTTTCCCATCCGTTGACATAGTCTTGATAACTTGTGCCAACTCTTAGGAAGTCACAAGAGAGCCAAAATCACCAAATCATAATCGACAACCGTGATTCCCACACTCCCTAGTTCATCCCGACATTGGACAAAACTTTGTGAGATAGTTAGGAATATTGTTGGCCTTCTCCATCTTGATCTTTCTGAGTTTATCCTTTAGCACCAATTTCCTATGGTTGCTGCCGCTTTGGAAAATATCCGTAAAAGAATTCCACATTGCAAATGGAGTGGCTTTCCCATGAAGGCTCGATACAATATGGTCTCTCACACCTTCCAATAGAATCCTTCTGCTGTTCTGCTACGTTCTTTTTCCAGTGTCAAGTAATACAAAATCCATCGAAGTGAGCTTAGGAACATTATTTTCGATGAATTCCTTGAAGCCATTATCTTCAAGCACCGCCTCCATCCTATCCTTCCATGCAATGTAGTTCGAGCTACCCTCAAGTGCATACTCTAACCGCAAACCATTGAAATCCATTTCAATGTTTACTCAATTGTTGCACCAAGAAATTCTTGCAACAAATTCAGATTGTTTCCACCAACAAACTACAATGCTCTGCTTCAATATTGCAATCTTCTTTGCTACGATACCATGTAGAAATTTTAATACAATTATTTATTTCTGCGATTCTCTTGATTTAACAATTATATGCCACTATTAAATACAAAATCCTTCTACCTAAATCTTTGATGAAATTTAATCATCAATTGAAAACACATGAAGAAAGATCAATCACACATAACACATATGTTTTTACCAGGAAAGAATAAAGCTAAAAACCCCACTATCATATATTATGTATATATCATGGATCATGAAACAATCTCATACAAAACTCTACTCCAAGAGTTCTCAATATAATATAGAATTGTCTCACACTGTCATACAAAAATTGACATAAACATGCACCAATTTACTGCCTCCTGACAGCCTGCCTCCATTGCACAATCCCTGTTGATCACAATCCCTGAATGAATTCGATCTTGCCTTGCCTTGTTAACGTGCAATCCTCATTGGCATCTCCAATGTGTGTTTGGTTGCACTTGTGCACCCACTATTGTCAACCGTAATAGTCAAACTTGTCCCTTTCACCTATCTCTCAACTGGTCTCCACCGGATCGACATGCATGTAGTTAATGGTAGTAAATCCTGCGATTGAATGTGAGATCACTCCATGTGAATTAATTAAATATTTAATTCATTGATCTCTCACTAGTGTATCTTTAGTTACAACTAGTTACAACTAGCACAAATGAGTTTAACTCACTTAAGCTGAGTTAAACTACTTTACAACTCACATAACTACACATCCAACTCTATTACAACTTTGTATCTACTCGATATAACGAAGTCCATCGGCATGTCCCACCAACTAACCTTTGAACTCGAAATTATTTCGATTAATTGGTTTGCACATCGCTAACTCAAATCAAGTGCTTCAAGAGAATAGATTATTATTTATTGTCTAATTATTGTTAAGGGCTAACTATAGTCGACATGCATTCTATTTTTTAGACATGCATTCCACAAAACAACTTCGCACATGCATTCCAAAAATAGATGCCCATCCATCCATATAATTTTCTCAACCATCTATAAATATATTACTGCTAAAAATAAACTTTGATCCAAATTCTAAAAATAGACATATCACCTAAAAATAGCTCACGCAGTCCCCACCTAGTGTAGGTGCTTAATTTTCACTAGAATCATCATCTTGTTGAATCTCAACAATTTGAAATGTTGGTTTGTGATGGTTGAGAAATTCTCTCAACCTCTCTTCCAAACATAGGAATAAGTTATATATGAGAAACTCTATTTATTAGAGTAATTTGAATGAATATATGTGTGTATTGACACATACACTATAGTGAAATATATGAATGCATTCAGTCACTTTTATAAAAAATATGCAACAACTGAGCTAGTACAAACTCAATCATAAGGATAGCCATGGCCTATCCTGGACTATTAAAAAATGGCAATATACAAGTAGATCCCAATACTTATGCAGGGATATATATGCCAATACTTATGAAAGGATATATATTATTTCATGTTTATGTGGAAATTAATGTATTGATGAAATAGAACATAATTTCATGTAAAAAACATTAAGAACAAAAAAATACGATATAAAGAACAAAAAATACGATATAAACCTTAAGAATGTCAAAATAATTAATTTAAGAACGGATCACTATATTAATATAAAAATCAAATAGAAAAATTAAAAAAAACCTTAACGCAATAGAGTAGAGGCTTCAAAGCGAGTGACACCCTAACAACCTATTCCTATTCTATATAAACTGATGCCATTTAATACACTTTAATTTTATTTACATTTTTCACATTACATTATTAATACATTTAATATTAATTTCATTGATATTAACATTTTAAATATAGTTTGTTTAATTTGTATAATTTAAACATAATCATTTTTAATTTTTAAAATTACATTAATAATATATTTAATATATTTAATTTCATTAATATTTTAGATATAGTTGGTCTAATTTATATTTATAATAATATTATTTGACATTTTAATTATTATTAAATATTTTTATTTCTAGCCCATATTTTCTAGCTCCCTAAAATCTGAATCAAATATGGAAACCCTAAAAGCCCTAATAGCTTCATATATATATTACATTATTTATCCTACTTGTCTCTGAATCATGATCCTATGATAATATTGAAATATCTCAACAAAAATATACAACTTTCTATATTTAAAAAATATTTATATTATTAAAAATAAATATAATTGTTTAATATTTTTATTTTTTTTATAATATTAAATCATTTAAAAATAAAAAAAATGTAAATTTGACCATCCATAAACATAATATTGATATTTTTGAATATTTCTACTGAGTATGTGGAATAAAGAAACTATCTTCATTCTACATACATAAGAAACATATTTAAAAATATACATACTAATTTTAAAAATATACATATGGTTTTATTATTTAATATAAATTTCATACTAAATTATAATTTGATAAAATTTATAAATTTATAATTAATGTCCAAAAAAAATCACCTAAAACCTTATTAGTAAGGAAAAAAAACAACTTATCCAATATCATCATTTCACTGAAACAATTATCGTCCATATTTTAATGGTAATATAAATATACACCATATGTGTATCTAAATTTTACCTTATTTAGTAATGACTATCAAAGACGGAGACTGAAATGTCATCACCACCTAAACGGAATCCTATCTTGACTATTTCCCACAGGGCAGACATGTGGGAGGCTCATCTGAAGACAATGAATTAGTAATAGATGATGCGATAGATATGTGAGGAGAAAATGCAAGTGTACATTTGTTTGTTTCTTTATTTTTTTAAATGAGGTGGATTTTACTTTATTTCGTCCAATCAATAATAACAATATTGATTTGCGATCGATAATAACAATATTGATTTGGAATTGGCATATCTGTGACCACTAAAAGAAAGAGTTATAAAATATTGAAGCAAAATTGAAAATGAAATTGGAATCAAAATTATAAAAATAATAATGTGAAAAAAGAAAAAGAAAATTTACATTGAAGTTTAATATGTAAGAGTGGATACTCTAAATTAGAAAGACAATCTGCAAAAGTCAAATTTATATGGAAGTTCTATAGGTAAAAGTGGATATTTTAAATTAGAAATATTTAGAACGGTTAATTACAGTAAATTTATAGATATTTTGGTAAAGATATATAATTAATAATAAAAATTGTCAAATCATTTAAAAAAAATCATTTAAAAATGTTTAAAAATATTTTTTTTTATATAAAATTATCATGAAGTTTTAAATATTTTGTATAAATCATAATATTTAATTATTGAATATATATATATATATATATATATATATATATATATATATATATATATATATATATATATATATGGTCTTTGTTTAGTTTGGTCAAATTGTAGTCCTTAAATGTTGTCGACTTAATCTATGGTTTGAGTAATCATTAGTTAGGGGCATTTAAGTTGCCAAAATCACTAGGAGATCATATCTCTTTTGGCCAACACCAACCATTAGCACGAGGAGCTCAGAAAAAGTGAATTTTACACCATGGAGTGTCTTAACAAAACACCATGTCATGGTCTACTTTACCAGGTTCAAAATTATTGAATATATTTTAATTTATTTATTAACAAAATTGTTTTACATATTTTTCACAACTCTATATCATTGCTCCCCAAGAAAAAATACAAGATCAATTATTTGAAATTACATATATCTTTTTTCAAGTCCCAATAGCACCACTAGTTGAGGATCTCGTGCAATCCCTCCCAATGACTAGGAAACATAAACAACTTAACAAACAAAAAATTTTGCATATATATTTCTGAACTTTTTGCATATTTTTTAAAATTCAAAAATTGATTGAAAATATTTATATACTATAATGCAATGATAACCATCACTCTTTAAAATAATCTGAAAACCTCTTCTAACATTCAATACAATAAATACTTAATAAAAATAAAAGAAGAATCTCTACACACCATCCAAAATTTTTTATAACTAAACTTTTTTTTTAATACTCTCATTATTTCCACACAATTGGCAATATTATTTAGCATGCATCTGGGCAACACACTACAACACCAATGGAATTTTTAAGACATTTGTTTAAGACAAAAGAAATATTTATGTCTTAAAAAGTCACTTTTTATTTTAGTTATTTTATATTAAATTTAATATCAATTGAATTGTCTTAAATATAAAATTTAAGACAAAAGTAGTATAAGACAAAAGTAGTTTGAGACAAAAACTTTATATTTAAAGACAAAAACAATTTGAGACAAAAAACATTTAAGACAAAAAATATTTTAAGACAAAACTTTCTATTTAAGACATAAAACAATTTGAGACAAAAATGTGTACAAACAAAAGCTTTATATTTAAGACAAAAGCAGTTTTGAGACAAAAATATTTTAATATAAAACTTTATATTTAAGACAATGAAAATTTAAGACAATTACAATTAAGACAAAACCCATTTAAGACAAAATCCATTTAAGACAGTTAGCAATTAAGACAAAACCATTAGTATTATGGAAAGGGTTTAAGTGTGAATCTCATGTTTTTACATAATACTTCATAACAAGGTGATTTTCAAATTGAGTTACATTCCATGAACTAATATTGTTTATTTTTTTAAATGTATGAAAATTTTTTAAATTACTTCAACTAAAACTTTGATATAAATTTGCAAGAAATTAAATACAATATAACGATAAAAAAAATTAAATATTTTCTCAATTGTTGTCCATATATGAATTTTAAACCTTCCTTTTTTTCTTTCAAAATGCAAAAATCAAAAATTTTTGATTCTTGCATATGTCTTATAGTCACATCTCGATTTTCTTTTCACTATTGAACAAATATATCAAAGTAGATAAAATTTTAGTATTTAATTCTTTTTAAATGTAAAAAAAATTCTACATATATATATACATATATAAATATATATATTTATATATATATTATATATTATATATATATATATTATAGATATTAAGATATAATATTTATACTATTTATTATTAGTATTAAGATGCTGGTAAATATTTTACATCCTATTAGAAAACTATGAATGCATTATTAAGAAACCAAGTAATATTAGGAATTGATATCATTTCAAACTAGGGAAGAATGATTATATGATTTATATTCCTCGCTTAATAGAGATATATGTAAAGAAATTGTGAATGAGGATGAAAGAGTACCTCTAGCATAAACTTTAATTTAACCTAAAAAAGCCATTGTCACGCCCTACTAGTCACCCATATGGATGTAGGTCGATTAGTGCACCTGCATGTCCCATCGCTATAGGTTTGTGCCGCATCTCGACTCATTTCATTCTCATTGATTTTCTCAATCTGAAACTATGTGATTATATACTACACCTCGCTTTTTTATATTTCATGATAATTAAAATTCATAAGTTTAACACTTCTTGAAGTATGTAGATAATAATTTCATACAATTATGCTTTAACATAACCAATATGCAAATGATATAAATGAAAAGTAATCTTATAGAATCAACAACCTAACTGCCTAATAGTTTGTCAAATATTCAAATGTGTTACAATCAAGTGAACTCTAGCCTCGTATAAAAATTTAAATTATAAGAGCACACAATCCATACAAACCTATCACAAAATTCCCTATTTCATTTACAATCATCGACTTAACTTTAGCTTATAGAATCAAAATCGTTTCACTTGATAGAAATACTAAGTACTCTCGTATGCATGAAATGTATGAAGAGTTAAATTAACTAAAGGAAAGCAAGTTAAATATAATTAAGTCTAAGATTAGAAGTCAAGTGAGTCAAAGTTAAAAAGGTAATTCCTTGTAACAAAATCTAAGTGAAGGAAAAGAAAAATGTTGATTTATGATAAAAGTGAAGTTTGAAAAAGTTTAAGCAAAGCGTCAAAGTCATAGTTTGCATGATTCCCTATTTAGAAATTTTAGTGCTGTATATACTCATGGTCTAGTGTCATTGTAATGTGAAGCAAGAAGAGATCATAATAAAAACAAATCGCTGGATGTATATGAGAGAATAATTAATGAATAGAACTTATTTATTCAAGAATAAGCTTCGTGTACTTATTTTTGTTGTGTGTGCATGTTTATCTTTGCATCTAAATAACAACCGGTATCGCAGTAAGGTCTAGCAAGGTTTCAAAGAACCAAACAAGTTAAGAAGGTCATGAGCTACTTCAATAAGATCCTTGGCTATTGTGAGTAGTCTTCGAATCGAAGTTTGCATCAATTTGTTCCACAAGGAGAAACTAGAGCTTGTTGAGAATTTGTAAACCCAACTACTAAAATATTAGGGTGAGTAGCCTATAGAGCCACCACCATATCAAGAGGAAAGAGCCACAACCACTTACCAAATAAGGAGTCTCCACCGTAAGTTTTTAGCCATGAGCCTCATAAGAATATGCATATAAAAGCTCTACAAACTTGTTAGTAGTTGTCAGGAGCCATCATTAAAGTGAAGGTTAAAATGTTTATTTTTAAAGATAATCAAGTGTATGTGACATTAATTTCTAGAAGGCTAACACAATAAGGAAATAAGGTAGAAGACAAAGAAAGACTACAACCATGGGTCACAGTAAGAATGAAGAAAACTGAGAAAATAAATCAAGAGGAAGAGCCAAAGAATTTTAGGATCTCATAGAGGTTATCTCCACAGATGAGGCATCTAAAAGACAATTAGAATGATAGAAAATTTATGATGATCGGATCGGGATAAATCAGCTAACACTTCCAAAATTTACTAGTAAAAATTTTAATTTTTGGGAGCTTTCAAAATGAAAACTTTTTCTTCGTATAAAGTGTTTATTGAGTGTCGGTCAATAACCCATATGATGAAGTATGTCATACCTTAGTATTGGATCTTATAAAACATGCATTGGATGAGAAGTCCTTGTGCAAGGTAAAGCAAAGCTACATCTTCCAAGGAAGCATGGAAGACCCCAGAAGTAGACTTTGGTATAAAGAAAGTGACATAAAGAAACAAATTATGTTACAAAGATCGTTGAAGAATCAATAGAAATTTAACTGCGCTTTATAAGATTAAATGAGAAATAATCTAGGAGAAAAACAGTAGCTTTAAGAATCCCACTCAAATGTGGGTGATGGTCATAAAGACTATAAAATTGAAAACCCATCATGTAGACATGCATATGGATGAATAAGACACATAAAAGATTGTAAGAGTGAGAAGTTGAAGCCCCCTACGTGTGAGGTAGAGTAAGAACATTTAAATGCTCAAGAACCCCATTGTAGCATCGATGAGTGAAGATGATGGTGAATCCCACTCCCGATGAGACACAAGTGGATGGTAGACGTAAAAGTGAGTAGTGAATTGGTGAATCCAACATGAGTCCTTGTTGATGATGGTGAAGCTTCCAATATAAGTGAATAACATGTGTGATCTAGTTGGTATGATTGTAGTTTTATGATGACCTCTTTGTATCAGATTTTGAAGCATTTAAGTTTGAGAATAAAAAAGACAAATTTTTCATATGAAGTAATGGTTTGTAGGGTGAATGTGCATCTCTCATGAATCCAAAAACAAATGATGAATTTGGTGAAGTTTAAATTATTAATCATCACATGCATGCTCAAATATATCACCATAAAGCGGATGAAAATTATGTCTTCATGAAATTTGTGGTCTCTTTTTAGAAACAAGGATTGATTGTGGAAATATAGGAAAAGTGCCATGTTTGATTAAGAATTGAAGGTTGAAGCTACCATCAGAGTGATGAGTTGTAACGTCACAATTATAAAAATCGATGCAAAAGTTAATAAAGATAAAATAAGACTTTGGTCATGGGACATGTATTCCAAGTTGAATGTTGGGCTGAAAACATTCTAGTGGGTGTTCATTTCGATTTATTAATGGTTATGGAAATTGAAAAGAAAATGGCAAAAGGATTTGGAAAAGCATGAGGCATTTATTGGCATTTTATTTATGAAAATAATGTAAAAAGGGAGAAAAGAAAGGTGGAAGTTCACAAAGTTGCATGTGAGAAATAAAATGAAGGAAAATAATGGAAAAATGGAGAAATTAGAGGCCTCATTGATAAAAAAATCCCTATGAGGATTTGGGCTTGTAGCTTTTTCCCAAACTATTTTCGAGCTCAGTTTTGAGCTCTCATCCTATTCCTCTCTTATACTCTTGGAAAGTTTGAGTTTTCTTAGAGCACTCATTGAGAAGTGTGGCATACTGGGATTTGGATCAAGAAAGAAAAACAAAAAAGAAGGAAAGCACAAGAGGACAACGAGATAAATAGCTATAATGGTTTTTACTTACAGTACTTTAGGTTTCATGTATGGTTCTCTTACTAGTTTTGGCATGCATGCATATGCATGTGGTTATTTGGTTATGATTTTTCATTGACATGTGGGGATTGCATGGATTGAAATTGGTTTTTCCTAGCCTTTCTATTTCCTAGATAGCCATGGTGTTGTGGGTTTTGCTCTGGTTGGTTTTCTGTGCCTTTGGTTGTGGGTTGAGATTTATTAGTTTCTAGAAGCCTTGGGTTGAAAAGATTCTTCTGAAGCCCTTGTGGGTTGGAGTTACTAGTTCGGGAAGCTCCGGTTGGACAAATGCTCTGAAGCCCGACAACAATTGTGGCTTTGAGTTACTAGTCTTGGAAACCCGAGTTGGAAAACACGTTGGAGCCATGGAAATCTTAGGTAGATACCAATATGGTGATGGTAGTGATGTTTGACTCGAGGTGGAATCACCGATTGAGGGTTGAGGTAGGTTTTGCCTCTCGGGAAGCCCCGGTTTGGTTTTTGATTGATTTGTTCTATGATATCCCACATTCATGCTTGGAATATGGCATGGGGGTGATTGGCTGAAAGAAAGATTTGGTTCAACCTAACCTATGGTCAGGTGGTTCATGGAAGTCCCATACTTGGTCAGCCTATGCAATCATCAATAAGAGCTCTTTCTCCTTGGTATTTTATGGGTAAATATACTTTTCTATATGTGACTTATATCGTTGTTATATCCTTGATATTTATAATGGTTATATGTTGGTTATGATTGAGTTTTATGAGAGTGATAATGTACGGCTCTCATCATTTTTGGTTAATCATTGGATGTATAATGACTATATGGCTTAATAGATGGTAATGCAGTTATTGTGACTAGGCATCAAGGCTTCTTAGTGATTCTTGTGAGACCCTTGTGCTCAGGTCTATTGTTTTTACATGTAGAATGCATATTTGTGACGTGTTTCACGAAATGGTTATCGTGGCTAGTAGGGGCCACTCAAGTCCTTGTTCAAATATTTACATTTTTATCATTGTCTTGATTTTACTTTTCATTTCTGGAAGTTTCATGGAGTTCTGGACAGTGGCCCGAGTCCTCGTCCTGAAAAAGTGGCTCATAATCTAGAGTCATTGGCACAAAACTACCTGGAAAAGTCCCTAGTCACAGGCATGCCTTGCTGTGGGAGAGACTAGAGGTTCTAAGTCGCATGCATGCCCATGTCAAGGGAGAGATTAAGGCTTTGATGCAAAAAAATGTCAGTTTGTCTCAAGGGTTAGTCACCTGGATGGGTTGGATGGCTCCAGGGGGTTTTGTTGCAAGTGCAGATGGTTAGGTTGGTTGTGTTTCATCGGTTCCACTTCCTTAAATGATATATAAGGAGTTGAATCATATCATAGTAACTCTTTGTCACATGTTTTCCCCGGTTGGCCGGTTACTTGGGTAGATGTGGGAGGAGGGTGTTATAGAGTGGTATCATAACATGGTTCCATTCTACTTAGGTGATGTCTGGTTTCCGTTCCCCTTGGATGAATGTGTTGTTGTATCTACATGTCAGTTGCATATAGGTCCTTGTGCTTGTGATCTATGTGCTTGTTGTTTATGCATGGCATTGGTCATGATTGTAGTGGTGTCATCATGTGAAAGTTGATGGTGTCATTGTTGAGTGTATTTGTTGTGTTTATGTCGGTTGTGCATCGATTATGTGAATCAGTGTTTATATGTTGTTATGCATACTTTGACTAGATGATGGTCGTTGTGCATGAAGTCATGGTATGTGGTTTGCATAGTCATGCATTGATAAATGGATAATGGTTGAAAAGGTGTTTATATGTTGATCTGATTATATATATATATATATATATATATATATATATATATATATATATATATTACACTAATATGGTCGATCTTGCAGATGAGATATCCTCTCCGAGCTATACTAAGGTACACTGGTTTGTTTATGATTTGGTTTAGCTAACATAATATACTTTGCAGGAAGAAGATATCAAAGATGACTAACAAGATGGTAGACTATAGAGATTCTCCCTATGAATCATATGAGTAGTGTGGTGTTGGGAACTCTTCTAACTTAGCAGACACATTGAGGAGTTTGAAGGAGGAAATAAGGATTTGGAAAGCAGATTATGAAAAAATCAATGCAGGCATAGGAGAAATAAGAAAAAGTCAATGCAGTAATTCTTCAGAGTTTGTCAGAATTGCAGAGACAGGGACCACTTCAGATTAACTATGTACAGGAGGATATGACTAATGGGGCCTGTGGAAGTAGACCCCATAGTGGGCACAGGTCCGATAGAGATGACACGATCAAGGCTGTCAGGTTCTTGGATACTCCAGAAAGGAGGGGTGATGGACACGAGTACTATTCTCGTTCTGGTTTTGATAGGTATCATGGTCATCATCATTATCATCCTTATGGGTGGTATGGTTTTTAGCCCTTCAACTCATTGGATTCTTTGTATGTTCATGGTATTTGTTGTTATCAACTTAGAATCCCTGAATCACCTTGAAAGGTCATGACAATGTAACTTTTGGAGGCATTAATGGACAACCCCTGCCCACCCCAAAAAAAAATCATTAGAATAAAACTTTTAGAAGCTGTTGTTAAATGACCGCCTCCAAATGTTCAATTTTCATGAATTTTTTAGGAGGGGGATCTTTTTGTGTATTGAACGGGGCAAGGGAACATAAAGGTATCATGGATGGGTAGAAATGAGAGGTTAGTGCATGGTTTACTGAGATCTATAATCCTAACATTAGAGAATGAGAAGGAGCCTTAGGGCCTTATGCCACAGGGGCTAGGGGACTTATAAGTAAGGAAATGAGAGCAATTGATAGGAGAACCCCCAATAGTTGTGATAAGGGGATTAGGGGCCACATTATCACAACCTATAAGAAATTAGCCCATAACCACTAAAGTCCATATCCCTTTAACTCCAAAGCCACAAATTATCACAATCCATAAGAACTTAACCCATAACCACTAAAATCCATATCCCTTTAACCCCAAAGCCACAATCCCTTAACCCCTACACTCATAACTCATAACAAATTAACCCCTTGATCCCTTAAACCCCAAGCCACTAACCCCTTAACCCCTAACCCCTAACTTGGAATCCTTGAACCCCATAAAACCTAATCCCATATCCTCTTAAAACTTGACCCTTAACCCTTAACCCTTAACCCCTTAACCCATTGAAACCTAAATACAATAACCCTTAGACACTTAACCCCTAAATCCCTTTATCTGTAAGCCCTTGATGGCTAACCATTAACCCCTAAAGCCCTTAACCACTAAGTCATTAACCTCTAACCCTTAAACCCCGTAGACCTCAACCCCCTAACCCCTAAACCCCTTAATCCCTAACCCTTTACCCTTTACCCTTAGCCACTTACTCCTAAACCCTTAAACCCCTTAACTCCTAGAACCCCTTATCCTTCCTCCCAAGCCATAGGTGCTCCAACACTAATATTCTTGGGCATGTAAATCGTTTTCCTACTAACCGCTCCAAATACAACCTCTAAACATTAGTAGGGTCCAAGGAAAAGAGCTACAAGGTCCCCAAATCCGATCTACATTTTATGGACAATCACATTTCCCCCAAATATCCTCCACATATTTGCCTTGGTGTATTGGAGTTTGAAAAATACAAAGGATGCCAAAATTAATCCTAATCCTAAGACTCAACTTCCCTAATGACTACGAGGCCTTAAAAATCAAACAACGTCTTAACTTCTACCTAAAATTACTAAAATATCCTATCCTAAAGATGTAATTAGAAATTCTACAAAATTATAAGGCAACAAGGAAACCAACTTCCTCTTCTAGAAATATCTAAGACCTTCTCGAGGACAAATACAAATTTTGAAATAAATTGTTGAAATTATGTTCTTGCATCAATAGCTACCAATGTATCCTTATAGGCCACCCCCTTTAACAATAGTAATACCAATTTCCTTTACCTATAAGGAACTCCTTACATAATTCTCTCTTAGATCCTACCAAGCATGAATTTTTTTAGTAAAATGGATGTTCATCCTACAAGATTCTATCCTCATGGCCTAAGATAAGGCATCCCTCTATGTCACCCACGACTATTGCATTAATGATACACTATTAAAGAGCAACAAACTTTGAATGGATCATTCTTTACATTGAGTTTCATGGATAAGATAAGACAATTTGTTGATCAAGTTTTGTAATTTTTCATCATACTCCTAAGAACTTTCTCCAACCATTTTCTTAATTTCCTTTAGCTTAGTGATTTTTTTTTGTTCAATGTTTAGCCTCTGGAACTTCGATATAAATATCGCATTTAATTCATCCAAGGCCTTAGCTACACCCTAAGGATAAATCTATATGAAATTCATGCACCATTAGAGAAGCTTCCCCCACAATGTGGTTAAGAAATTTATCAACTTATAAACTATCACTGCAATCCTTTTCACCCTCCAAATGAATCCACATAAGAATCAATGCGGTTTTTCATCACCATCACCCTTCATAAAGTTCTTGGAACTACTATAACCATATAATTGGTCGGGTTGCTCACCAAGATAAAACCTTATGAACATGTTTGATTATGTGCTCACCTTGGTGGCAGCCTCCTTGCGATTGCTAGTACAAAGGGGAATCTTATAAGGATCTTCAACACACTAGACGCTACTCGATTAAAAGAGGTATGGCTTTCATCTCTACCTATTCTGTTTGAAACATTTCTAAAGGCTATTAAAATCCCCATCAATCCTTAGTTAAAGTCTCATGCTTTGAAGCATTGATATTAAAATAATGTTTTATATTAGGCTATACGGTACTGATTCTATAGTGTGGACCCATAATTGGCTCACGTTGAAGGTTTTCTAGTTAGTGACTCTACCTCCAGGGACCTTACTGATCCTCTAGTTAATCATGTACAAACTCTTATTATTATTTCCTATAATCAGGTTTAGGGATGGTAGAATTTAGAGTTTTTTTTTTTATATACTTTAAAGGGCTCATCGCCACATATAGTATGATAATCCACTTTTCTCTACATGTTTTGTAGACCTCAAGTGTGGAAATTATGTTTTATTTTCACCTGTACGATATTGTATGAATATTTATGGTCTTGTCGATGGTGGAGAGAGTATATAGAGTGGATCTTTGTTTGGTCTCGCTGTACATGCTCTGGAAGTGGATGATTCCCATTGTTGTTGCCAATATTATGCTTACCTGGTCTTTTGTTGGAAGTTTATGTTTATGTTTTCATGATCCTTGGGATTTGGTGCTAGCATCAAAGTATACTCTATTTCCTCTCATTTTATGGGCACGTACAACTTAAATTTTGGCAATTGAAGCTTGTTTCAACATATTCTTTCAACTTGGCTTGTTTTGGGATGGATGAGTATGTTCACCTCTGAGAAAGTGGTTACTCTTTTCATGCTATATGGAAGATGTGGTTTTGTGTAGAGGGCACTCAAGAAGATTATGATTTACTAATGTTTCCCTCTGTCAAAGGATGCTCTTTTCTAGGTTTAGAGCTATATTTTCTTCTCATTTTCAGGGCAACTATCACTGAAGCACATTCATTTTCAGTTTATGTGCACTATTTCTCTAGAATTGTCTCATTTTATGAGGGGCCTAAACTCTTCATGCAAATATTTAGTTGTTGTTGAAATGATACTCTGTTATTATTGTAATAGTGTTTTTTTGGTTCTTGGATCTTGTGATCGTTGGAGAAGCTAGTGCTTTTAGAAGTATATAAATTTGATGTTTAATATATCAATGTAAATCTCTTATTTTGATATGAATATGAAGTATTTTAATTTACAAAAAATTATGGAGCAGAGAACAATAACTTCATCCTCGCGAGGGATAAAACTTCCAACTAATCACACTATTTAGCATGTTTATAAATTTAAAACAATATGCAATTTATTTTGGAAGAAAATAGTTGAAAGTTTAGTTGTCTTTGTTTGTGCACTAGTGAAGCCATGCAATAATACATTTGTCATTTTTTATATGAAATTCTTAGATAACTTAGGGAAGAGTATAGCTAAAGTTAAGACCATCTTATAATGTTTGTTGAGATAAACTAAGAGAACTTTTATTTTTGAAAAATATGATATCAACATATATTATAATTTATTTTGAAATATTGAATATAAAATTTATTATTGATATTAATTTTAAAATATAAAATTAAAAAACAAGAAAATAAATCACTCATTTTAATATATGTATATGTGTGTGTGTGTGTGTGTGTGTGTAATAAATTAAAATAATTCATAATTTGATGAGTTATACAAACTAAAATTAATAACATTAGAAATATATTGATATCCCTTTTTGTTATTGTAATAATAGAAAATTAATTAATTTCGCAATTAATGTTTTAATATTTGTCAAAATCATATACTTTCCAACCATCCTTTCAACACATAATTTAAAAAATATCTTATACTTTCCAACAACCCTTTCAACACATTTCCAAATAAGCAAATAATCCTAAAATATTAATTAAAATATACAATACCATGATACCTTTCACAAATTTGTCAAAATCATATACTTTCCAACCATCCTTTCAACACATAATTTAAAAAATATCATAGACTTTCCAACAATCCTTTCAACACATTTCCAAATAAGCAAATAATCCCAAAATATTAATTAAAATATACAATACCAAGATACCTTTCACAAATGTCATTGGTCTATTTCCAAAATACACTAATAACAATAAAATAATAATAATTAGGAATGACAATACCATTAATTTAACAGTTCAAAAAATATCATATACTTTCCAACAATCCTTTCAACACATTTCCAAAATAAGCAAATAATCCTAAAATATTAATTAAAATATACAATAGCATGATGCCTTTCACAAATGTCATTTGTCCATTTCCAAAATATGCTCATAACAATAACATAATAATAATAATAAATAGGAATGACAATACCATTAATTGAACAATTCAAAGAACACAAGTTTGCTAATGGAATCACCAACTAATCCATTTAAATTGGGTACCCATTTTAGCCTCCTTATGAAATTATGTTTGTGTTTTACCAACATGCAAGTCACTTAAACTCTCCGTCCGTGAGTGGTGATAAGCGCCCGAGATCAAATGCTATACAATCGTGGCTCTGCGACTGACTCCCGCCAGAATGCCCGCATGGCTCCGCTCCTCGTCGGCTCTTCATCCAATGGTCTATATTTCAATGAAAGAAGAGGAAAAAAACCAAAAATTTGTGGGAAGACGTATTTCAGAAATCGAGCAGAAGACAAAGAAGAAGATCTATAAGAAGTCCTCAAACCGATGGTCCTCGCACTTGCAAGAGCATGCAAATAGATTGCAGGGATGTTATGCAGGCGAGAAAGTTGAGGCAACCCACCCATTATAGGTGGTCAAGGTGTGGTTAGATCCCAACTCAGGATCGCTGGCCTTTATGCTTTCGGATTCATCACCTTCTGTATTTTTTGAAGTCTCCCTTTTCTACAACAACCCAAATCTTGGCTCCCATCAGAGGCGTGTTTTCTGCTTGATAAAGCCCCAACCAGTAAACAGGGCAAAAATTTTTGCAGTAGCCGTCTTTTTTATATCCGCAATGCCCGATCGCGTTGGATCTAAGGGCCTGGCTGGCGCGACCGAGCTCGACTTCAAATATGAGTTCGAGTTCAGGCTTTAGTTGTGCGGATATCAAAGTGAGGGCTTCGAAAGGCTCTGAGGGTTTGACAAAACTTGGGATTGTGGAATTGGTACACGGATTTTCGGTGATGATTATGACTTTTGTCTCTGTACTCAGCTTCTGAAGGGAAAATATGGGACATGGCTGCCAAGCTCAAGCACGAGCAAGGGACTTCAAAATTGAAGGGCGAGGATTTTGAACCACAAATATAGTATGTATTAGTTTGATTAAGTGTTGTGTCATTGATTGCAATGGTTGGACGAGCAAGGGACTTCGAAATTGAAGGGCGAGGATTTTGAACCTAGGAATCTGGTATGTATTAGTTTTATTAAGTGGTATGTATTATTTTAATTAAGTGTTGTGTGGTTGATTGAAATGGTCCCGTTTACTCAATTCGGCTTTCACTTCAACATATGTTGTTGGGGCAAGACAAAAGCATCCTGAACTTCCTTGTATTAGAAGTTATTGTGGCGATTCTGTTGAAGCCGTAGGACACGGAGACGATGTTCCCATTGTGGTTATAACGTGTGATGGTACAAGAGGCTTGTTCTTGAACGGTATCAACATTATAACAGCTTTGACCAGAGTGATTAGCAGTGCAATTGACCCACCCAAGCCTGCTGGCTGAATCCATTGCTGGCAAGAGAAGCTAAGAATTGACGCAACACATAATATATAGAATCCCATCACTTAAACATGCAAGTGCTCCAATGATATCAAGGTTTCAACACTTGAGATCTCCTCTATGTTTTCACACCCATGAAAGTTAAGTTTTGGGAGACCACAGAGCTTTAAAATTTTCCTGAAATCCTTACAATAGAGTAAGTAAAGGTATTCAAGGTTAGGGAAAACACCTTGAAGGTTTGCAAAAATACCTCCATGAAACACACATTTTTCCAATGTATTCGACTCTATTACTGTTTCTCCTTCAACGCTTCTAAGTGGAAGATCGCACAGTGGACACCTGGTTACCTCTAAAAGTCAGGGCTACCTCTAAAAATATGAGATTAAAACTCTGAGATTGTTCATCTTTTGAGGTAAATTTTCTATCCCACAGTTCGCTATGGTCAAATCTGTCAACCGAGTCAACTGTCCAAAGGAATCTACCAAGCATTTCAAAGCTGGGCAATTTGATATCGTCAACTGCATCAACTGAGTCAACAGTCCAAAGGAGTCAGGTTAATATGCTTTTTTGAATTGTTCATTTGTGTATGGAGCTTAAATTGATAATTCGTAGATGAAGAGTCATTCATTAAAATACTTTCTATCTCAATTCAAATTTTAAGCTCAACTCAAAAACTCTAGGAGCTCGCTATGCTTTAGATCTATATATATTTCATTTATTGCACACAAAAGTACTACAACCAAGACTGCTAGTGAATTGAGAAACTTCGATTCCTTATTTTTATCTAGAATGAAAATTTGCAAATTTATTGAAATTGTGTATACAACTTATTTGTTACAGTTTGTTTACATAACATCCTCTTGAATCTAACCATAAAAAAATATGGCGTTAAAAACTCAGGGTCGTAATCTAGCATGAGGCTACTTGGTGTCTTATCACATCTCCCTAGTGCCATAATTGAAACACTTGCCCAAGAGCCACAATTCCTTCAAGTTCCTAAGATAAACAAGAAAAGATGGTAGCATACCTCTTCAATCCTCCAACCATAAAAAAAATATGGCGTTAAACACTGAGGGTCATAATCTAGCATGAGGCTACTTGGTGTCTTAACACATCTTGTTGGTGCCACAATTGAAACACTTGCCCAAGAGCCACAAGTCCTTCAAGTTCCTCAGATAAACAATCAAATATGGCAGCATATCTAAGAAACGATCTGGTAGCATATCTTTTGTATGTGCCTAACTGATATTATTATAAGTATTTTAAGTATTTTGATGTTTATTAGTATGTTGATGTTTATTTTAAGTAGCATCACTTATATTCTGATGAAACTATTTCAACATTGCAAAAGATCTGGGTATCAGACGGTCACCATTCCATTCACTTACTGTCATTTCCTGAAGTGGATGCGTCTCGTTGTGAGGTTGACAAGGATATTGCTGATAAGAAGTCCTTAGAGCTCTCAGGTTTGTCTATACAAACTCAATGACTAAGGTGATATTGGTTCTTTTTTGAGGAAAATGCTTGTAGTCACAGTCTTAATATCTTAGTTAACATGCCAGTTTTGTATTTTTCAATGCATCTCTTAAACAAGTTAAATTTTCATAGAGAACACATTTAGTTATAGATTTGAATGATGCCATTGAGTTAAATGTTTGGGACAACGGTAAGAAAAAATTTTCTTTCATTTCCAGGAATGATGGATAAGACAATATGATTTTCTATAGAGAGAACAGAGTTGAATGATGTTATTGAGTTAAATGTTTGGGACAGCGGTACGAAAACATTTTCTTTCATTTCCAAGAATGATGGATAAGACAATATGATTTACAATAGAGAGAAGAACACATTTTCTTTCATTTCCAGGAATGATGGATAAGATAATATGATTTTCAATAGAGAGAAGAAGATTGAAATATATTTCCTTGCTAATGCTAATTTGATGTTTTATTTCTTTGGAGGCCATTCGAAGTTTTGAAATGGTGCTACAGAGGTTAAAGATATTATGTTGAAAAAGATGGCATATGTTTTCACTAAGATTTGTATTGGGTGTTGTGGCAGTTGACCAAGCAATGTTTCTCAGTGACCCTATTCGTGCCATATCTACAATGTCTGTAAATACAACATTGGTATTAATGGTTCTTAAACTCTTGTGGTTGTTGTTATTTGCAGAAACCAGGTTATCCACAGTATCATAAAACAATCGTCGATGTTTCGAATCCCAACGGGGATCCATCTTCAGGACGAGAAAATGGATCCCCATTGGAATTCAAAACGTCGACGATTGTTTTATGATACTGTGGATAATCCGGTTTCTGCAAATAACATTGGTATTAACACAAGGTAGGAGGCAAAATTACTGATTACTGGCAGTAGGTGTAGGATAGACCCAATTATTGCAAGATTTATAGTTAGCTTTGCATATTATATGCATTTAAGTACTAGCCCCATTTAATTTTTGGTTGGTCTTTTGATTTGATCTTTCTTGTTTTCCAACAAGTATTACTGCATATTTTAGAGCTGGAAGTTGATACCTCATTATTAATTGCAGTAAATGGTAAATATGGAGTACATTTGTTGTCTCAGTGAACTCATTTTTAATTAATATACAATGGTGTTTTCCTTAAGTTTTAGTGATTCACTTCTTTATTGATTTTTATTTTTGACATTGTTTCCTTTTAAAGCCAATTCAGATATATTAATGCCGCATTCTAAAAAATCTTGGATGTCCTTTTGGAACATATTTTAGTAGTTTAGCATGCAGTTTTTATTAAATGCTTCACCTACCAATCATCAGGACAAAGGAATATCTGGATAAGAAACTATTGTTGATTTTGTAAAGATGAAAAAAATCAATAGTAGTGACAACGATAAGCTTTTGTCATTAAAAAAATTGGGAAATGATAAAAGAATCTGTTACTAACTATGACATATGCTCAAAAGGGTGTGAAATGCTCTTCGCATGGTCAACATATTGATTATGGACATGCTCCACTTTCTTCTTTATCTGAATTTGTAGAAAGTGATTATTGACAATTTCGAGACCGTTTTCAATATGCTTACTTTGACAATGAGAAGCCGTGAAAATCTCTCATAGAATACTTCAGAGGACTGCATTTCAGAGCATATAGATTATGGCTTTGTTTTGAAACACGTCATAGAGAACTCCATAGTGAGAGAGCAATTGATAATTCCAACTCCGAATCCTCTTATGAGATGTGAATCTCACTGCAGCTAGACGCTCTTGATGTTAGAGGCCAGGTACCAGTCAATTGAAAATTCTTTTTAAAATTAACATTTTAGGAACAAATAAAAAATTACATTTAAAAATAACTTTGGTGAACAGAAATAGAGTTATATTTAATGTTTTCACAGAAAGCATGTGAGTATAGATAAAAATGATTTCAAAATATTATATATATATATATATATATATATATATATAAAAGTAAGTAAGTATGTCCTGGAACTTGGGATGCAGAGAGAGTTTAATGTAAATGTTAATTTTTAAAAAACCATTATATTATATAATAAATAGTAATGTACATAATAATATATAATAAACATTAAAATTTGTTAGTAATATTTTTGACGTTTAAATTATGATTAAAATAGATAGTATATGTAAGTTATAATAAATTTAAAATTTAAATAAATTTAATATAAAAAAATAAATAAATTATTTATAAATTTTTAACATTATTTCCCTCTTTCAAATATATTAGTTAAGAATTGTAATTTTGAATTGGTGATTTCAACTTCGTGCAGAAAGATCATAAATGGATTGAACGAAAGATCATAAATGGATTTTCTTACCAATAATAATAGGAGATATGGAAAACCATCTTGACAAAAATGTTGCTAAGCTAGCAATCGAATTAAGCCATAAAAAAATCTATTGTCGCAGAGCTTGGGTGGTATAAATAACATTGTGAGAAGGGACATGACATCACTTACTATGATCTGATTGTTCACTCTTGCAGTAGTTAAAACAGCAGTGAAACAACAAATACAGCAGCATCAAACCAACCCTTGGATTTTTTAATGATAAGGTCAAGTCATTTAACAAATTGTCTCTTTACTTATGTCAAATGATCAAGACATATAAAACTGTAAATAACAATGCATGAAGAATATATATGGCTGAAAATTAAATCTCGAAATCGCACAATTTTTGGGATACTTGAAAATTTGTAGGTTAGGCTATTCAACCCACTCAAAACAACATAATTGGGCAGATTATTTGAGTGAGGAACTCTCATCTAATATAATATAATAATAGTTTTTATTTGTTTTTTTAATTGTGATTTTGGTTTGTTTTAAAAAATCTATGGTGTTTATTTCTATTTACAGGTATAGTTTGATGAATTTGTTGAACAAGGCAAAGTTCTTCACAATTATGCATCTATTATAGAATTTCTTTTGAGGTTGTGCCAATTGTGAACGTTTTTTTCTTGTCATGAGGTAAGTTTTACTTTAGAATGTCCTTAGTAAAATGATTTTTATTGTCCTTTGTAAAATGATTTTTATTGAAAAACATTATTTTGAGCTCCAAAGATCAAGAGTTTTTTTACTTGTGTTATGAGCAGTGATATGTTAGAATTTGTTCTAATTGTTAAGTTATTAACAGCTGGGGTGATACACAATGATAACAGTTGGGGTGATACACAACAATGTTCTAATTCAAATAAGATGGCATGGAATTTGTTCTAATTGCCATTCTATCAACAACCGGGGTGATACACAACAGTTATCTGCTATGTATAAGCGGGCAAGGTGTTTTCTTCTAAGAAGCCAAATGTGTGTTAATGGGGATTCAAGTTCTGTACTTTCAAAAGCTTACATTGAAGAAGTGGTCAAATAAATTAGTAACGGTGAATGAGGAGAGTGACGATGCAGTCATGGCTTGTTTTGTACATCATATGTGTCATCAATGCCTACTAGCAAGCTGGTGTAGCTCTTTTGGTGGTGGTTGTATTGCTTGTGCTAATTTTAGTTAGTTCTTTTTGTATCACTAGATTAATTTGTTTGTAGATTATTGTTCATTATTAGTTTTTTGTGCAAATCAAGCTACAACGATGTCACACTGAGCTAACTCCATTGAGTTATTTTTTTATTAAGTTGAAAATAAGGGCTTGCATGATTATATATTTTACAAGGATTATGCCATTATGTGTTGAACATTTTTTAAAAATCAATGCCTATTATACAATTTCAAGGACTGCCTTAACTCTTCACATAATTCTTTAAAGGGTGCTAGCTCATTGCAAGAGCACCTGCCATGCAGGAGGTTGGTGGTTCATTCCATTGTACGGTAACATGAATTATTCAATGATACTGTAGATTTTTTATGGAGAGACAAAAATGCTTGTGTTATATATTATCTTTATAGAAATAATATTTTAAGACAATTTAGTTTAAGATGATTTAATTTGAAACACCCACTTAAAAACAATATTTAAAACAATACACAAGTTTTCTTTACTCTCAAATTAAAGCAATTTACTCAAAAATGATCTTAACCCCTTATATAATGCCAAAAAAATTTAAAAGAAAAACGCGAAAAACAAAATGCGAATGATTAGCTTACTCCAAAAAGATGAAGGCAATGTCCCATGCCGTGAGCACAAAAGTCATGGTCGGAGGAGCTAGTGCGTTGAATTCGAGGCCCGCCCTTCATACCATTAAACTAATTAATGCATACAGACTTGTCCCTTCTGTTGCCTCCAACTCACACAGTCCGTAATGGGCTAGCAACTACACGGTATCAGTACATCAATATATATGATTGAACAATTAGAGGGAAACGAATTTAACCCATCACAATTGAAATAAAAATACGAGAGTGCAAGTTTCTGTGATTTATAATATTTTAAAATTTAAATCTTTCGGAAAATCATATGAGAAGAATTTTTGGAAACGCGTCGGTTTCAAAAATTCTCATGTGATTTTTCGAAGATTTAGATTTTTGAAATAAAAATAGTTATGTTAACATTATATAATATGATTTCATTTTTGGTCAAAGCTCAAATTAATGGAAATTCAATGTTAAATCGAATCCGTTATACCTTGAGGCAGGAATAATAAGTGACACGTAAAATATAAAGAAGGTCCAATGCATCTTTATTTATGACCTCTCCAAAATCAACCAGAAATAGAATAAATGAGTAGGACAACATATCCTTCTGGAAATAAACGTTAATGATCCCATTATTCCCAAAACATGAATCACCACGTTCGCGCCTAGACTCGGACTACAGATCCCTCTGGAAATAAATGAATGAACGATACACTCCCGTCACAACATATCCTTATTACATCCCATTCAGAAAGTCGCGGTAAAAGATTTGAGAAGCAATACTAGTGCAACAACAATATATTGAACCAGAGCCCTCGCACGAGCTACTCAGACGTTTTTCACCTGTCCTCTATGTGCTGCTCGCGGAAATAATAAACGTTAACGATCCCATTATTGCCACCAGTGGAATCAGCATGCTCGGGCCCGTCATGGATCCTGTGTTGGCAGAGGCAGTCGGCCCTTTCTTGGTAGACGGAGGATGTGCTCCACCTGTAGTCGGAGTGGTAGTTGGAGGAAGAGCTGCTGACGTGGCGGGAGACTTAGCTTTGGGTGTGGGATTACTAACCACCGGAGTTGGAGACGAAGGAGCCGCAGCAGGAGGAGGGTTCGAAACTAAAACCACCAACAAGAAAACAGTTAAATTTATAATTTAGAATTCTCCTTCTCCTTCTCGACGAAGTGAAACAAACAACAATTACAACAACTAGCACTTGAATATTGTAATCCATTCTGTATTCTAATATTTTACATAAACATTTTGATCATGACGAGTTAATTACCAGCAGATGAGTTGCATTGGCTGACAGGGGGAGTAGTAATTTTGCAGGCGCCTGGCAGAGCGAGAGCTTGAGTTTGGTTGATGGCAATCCCCAGGGGATTGTTGGTTGTAGTAACCATCTGGCAGAGACATGCGGCGTTGGTGTTGACAACGGAGGCAAGGGCAGTGCAGCAGCCCTGCGTTGGACTACTGTTCATGTTGGGTACTCCCTGCAAGAAGGGTAGACACGGCGCCAAAGTCACCAAAGCAGCACTACATGAAGACGAAGAATTCGGAGGCAGTGACTGAGCTCCCACCATGCCCACACTTCCCCCTGCTGCTATGACGATAAGTGCAACTACTGTCAATGCCAAGACGTTGGCCATTATATCAACAGTAATCAATTAATCGCCAGCAAACGAGGCAAAGCCAAAAAGTTCCCAATTACTTGGATAGAGATCTCTCCAGAAATTAGTTAGTTACTGCAGAAATACAGTAAGAAGAATAAGAAACGTGAATCGGCTGAGTGAAATGTCTGAGAGCAGAAAGGGGAAAGGTTCGCTTATAAAGTGAAGGGCTTAACCTAGGAGAGGGGATAACTACATGGTTATAGACAAATACACCCACAATTGCTGGTGATCTGTTAACCTAACTTCCTACCAAATTCTCCAACTGCTCCACGGCATTTTCGCTTTTGAAAGGTGATTTTACCAATCAAATCATTTTACCGTTGTCCTCTGTCAGTGTTTTTGTTTGTTAGCAAACTGTTTTCTTCCGATGATCATATTAGTTTAGTGAGTGAGTGGGTTGCCGTTGTCCTCTGTCAGTGTTTTTGTTTGTTAGCAAACTGTTTCCTTCCGATGATCATATTAGTTTAGTGAGTGAGTACGTTGCGGTTGTCCTCTGTCAGTGTTTTTGTTTGTTAGCAAACTGTTCCCTTCCGATGATCATATTAGTTTAGTGAGTGAGTGCGTTGTCATGTTCCAATTGTGTCGAGAGGTCCAACACAAAACGCAGGCTAACGACTATAATATAACAGTATGAAATACAGGAATAGAGGTGTCCTCCTTGGCTTCATTGTCAATCGTATATCAATGTGTCTATCTGTAATATGAATTGTCCTCTTTCAACCTGATCAGTTGGTGATGGTTTTGTCTATGTCAATGCTTTCACAACCCTGGATAACGAACCAACCATGCAAGTACACATATTTCTTTATTTCGTTACATATTGATGCCAATTTATTTAAAATGACATTCAGAAATATAATTGGAATGAACTGGAAAACAACCAACGCCAATAAAAAGACACAGATCCAAATCAACAATCATTTGAAAAGTGTACTTTCAGTCAACGGATTGAAGTACATTTAATGGAGAAGTGTCACATTGACGTTTTTTTAATCTATATAGGTGTATGGAAAATACTATTGATTACCATCCTACTTTGGAGGCAAACTCTTTAGGAAAATTTACCTCGTAGCAATTCGAATGGAATCCAACATTTTGAAGGCGTAGCCGCAAGAACATCGAGATGAAAATTTCGTAGATATTGATGATCATAGGTGGAAATTCAGTGTGGTACCCGAGAATGGTTACTATGTGAAGACTTTTAAGATCGAAATTTAAGGAGATATCGGTGAGAAAAGTGGTAAACTAGTATGGCAATTTAGAAGGGCTCTTAAGGTGACGAGGAAAGATGTAGAATCCATGAACTTGTGTGATTTCGCGGATTCTAAAGTTGAAGTTAAAGGTGGAAGATGCCGTTTTTACAATTATAAAATGATAAAGAGAAGTTACGAGCATGCTTTACATATGCATCATCCTAAATCAATTTAAGACAATTAGAAGCATGTGAATGTGAAGAGGACTTAGAATGAGTAAGTCAATAGTGGTGATGGGAAGTTGTTTTAACACAATCAGAAGCATGTCAATGCGAAGAAAGGACTTAGAATGAGCAACTCAATAATAAGTCAGTCGTTGTGATGGGAAGGTATTTTAAAGTAATTTTAATTGTTTTTTTAACTTCTTACGAAAAAATTTAAGAATTTTTATTTTTTCAAAATGAATTTTTAAAAATATTATTAAAAATCTTGAAATGGTACATAGGAATCTCCACATGATGATAAGCTCATTAAAAAAAGGATATAAGTTCATTGAACTTATAAATGCAATTTTCATGTTCTCATCAAAAGGGGTTTAATTTTCTCTTTGATGAACCATCCATTACTTTTTTTTATAATAATTACGCATAACTAAAATATTTATTGAAAAATAATTGCATTACTAGAATTAACCATTTGACAACAATTCTTTGGCATATCCCAATGGATTTGGAGACCCATGATGATATGAACATTTAGACACAAAGGAGAGTAAAGTTATGGACTTAAATACTTATCTCGCAAGAATGAAGCAAACTACCTACTAAAGGAAGATTAATATTCATCACCTAGTTGTGGGCTCTTTCTCATGTAAAGTTTAACCTCAAATGGAAGGCAAGAGTAGTGTGCTAAAATCTAATCTCAAGATACCTTTAGAATTTATGAGATGCATAGAGAAAAATAAATCACACACATGTATATTTGGAAGGAAGCTAAGGCAAAGGAACATGTTGGGTCCAACAAAGTCAATGCTAAGCAATCACAACTAGGACTATTTTCATGAGGACATTCTTGCAAGAAATATCAAACACCATGTTAGCCACTAGTAAATTCTAACTATCTTCCTCTCTACCTTATCAAAGATTAGAAATACTATAGTCCATAATATGATCCATAGCTCAAGTATGTTAGAACTGGGACTACTAGCTATCTAATTAGTACCTATTTATTTAGCAAAAACTATGACTTCATTATGCACCCTTACTCCTTTATGTAGATTGCAGAACTATTAGTTTGTCGTTTCCAAGTGGGCGCATGCCAAAATTATCAAGGATCGTTACAATTGAAGTTTGTATAGGCATAGGTGTGGTTTTTCAATACACCATAACTTAATATTAGAAAATAATTTGCAAGATAACGGTGAGAACAAAAATGAGTTAAGCTAACACCATATATATATATATATATAAAGCAAGAAATAAAGAAAGAGGAACTTCACATAAAATCTCATGCCATTATATACTCAAATTCATCAATACAAAATTAAATATGACACTATTTCTTGGCTTATAATTGACTCTCTATCATTTTCTTTGATAAATTATGACTTATTTCAAAATGTTGTTGTCTATAATTATTGGCTAATTAGAACTAACACCATAATATTTGTTCTATTTTAGCTTACTGCATATCTTACATGAGCTCTTCATCTTCCTTGCTATAACTTCTATCATATTCTTCCTCATCGAGTGTCTCAAATTTAGTTTTTCCTCTTCACTTACCTCATCTCTATCATATGTGACTCTTTTCCTTCCTTTAATAATCCACTCCAATGTTTTACATCATGCTCATCGCCTATTGCACAAGTTTGGAATGTGTGATCCTTGTCATGATCAACTTATGTCATTAACATTTTTTATTTTATCTTCCATTGCACATTGTCCTACTTATCATGCATTTTTCTCTTTTGCACCTAAACTATGTCTTTTACATCTCATATTTCCATCTATTATGTTTCTATTTCTATTTCATTTTCATATATCCCATTGGCATGTCACACTTCTTGACATAGTTATCTAAAAATTGATCCCACATAAAATTACCTTAGAAAATAAAATGTCATTCACCCCCTCACTAATTTTCCATCTATTGTGATCATATTCCATCAAAAGTAAATTAGTGCTTATCTTCATAATTCCGAGTAGTAATTTTGTTTGTCCAATCCTTTTGTAATACCCTCGGTTTCCATCAATAATATATATTATGTTAAACTATGTTTATGATGTGTTTTATTTGAGAAGTGTTAATCTAAGTGGGTTGAGATATATGATCTTATACAGTATTATAATTGCACGTTGACAAGGAAATGTCTCCTGAAAAAACAAAATAAACCACTTAATATAATTACAACAAGTCCCTAGTTGGGCCTTTTCCTTGGAATATATACATGGAACTATGAACCCACAAAAGGGTTGACAAAGGTGATATAATATATTTAATAACCTTTATTCTAAATTTACCTTATGATTTGTCATATCTTACCACCTTTTCCTTATGTTACCTCATTCATTAGTACCCAAAAAATATTGTGCTTTCAAGTGAGCACATATTGCATGCAAAGTCCAAAGTATCTAACTTCAATTTTAGGTATCCAATCTTCCTTGTTCCTACTCCTCCTATGCATTATGCTACTAAGTAAACTTTTTTCCATATTCTTCCCTCAATTGGAGAAAAATTAGAATGGAATCCATGGTTTCCATCTACTTGCAACTGTGTTCTAGCGAAATCCATGCGCCTATAATCATTATGGGAGCTTATATGCTTGTTAGGACGGGAAATGGAAATCCATGGATGAAATTATATGTAATATTAGGAATGGAAAGAGTGAAAATATATATGTACTATGTGCCAACTATTAAACACTTTTGAACCAATACTATCATCTTAGAATCCCATAGAGTCCAACACACCTAGTTTTCCCTTACATGCACTAAATTGTACAAATTTATTAAGGTGCTAGGTGGCCTATAAAGGAATTTGATCCATTTTTTGAGTTTGTTGACAACTGAAGGGCTAGGTTGATTATGTTTCAAGCTTAATATCTCATCTTCACAATTGCAATTTCATTATCTTAGCTTGATGGTGGATTTTTGAGCGAATTGCTTATGGTTGGGTGAGTACTTTTGCAAATAGTTTATTATTCCATTCTCACAAAGACAAGTATTTATCTTAATGTCATTATGAATGTCTAAATATTGTATTATTTTTACTAATTCCATGAATTCTTTAATATTGTTAATAATTTTTAAATGAATGGCTATATTGGATGGAAGTTTTTTTTATGTTTTTTTATAAATATTTAGTTAATAATAATAATCTAATTTTAAGGTCACAACCAAGAGTCCAACACACATAGCTTTCCCTTACATGCACTAGACTATACAAATTTCTTGAGGTACTATATGGCCCATAAAGGAATTTTTTCCATGGATTGAGTTTGTTGACAATTAAAGGACTAAGTTGAGTATGATTAGAGCTCCAGATCTTATCTTCACACTTGCAATTTCATTATATTGGATTGATGATGGTTTTCTTAGTGAGTTTCTTATGGTTGGGTCAGTCCTTTTTCAGCTAGTTTAGTAGTCCATTCTCATAAAGACATGTGTTTATCTTAATGTTGTTATTAATGTCTAAATATTGCATTTCTTTTACTAATTCCATGAATTATTTAATATACTTAAGAATTTTTAACTGAATGGCTATATTGGATGGAAGTTTGTTGATGTTTTATTATCAATAATGTTTTAATAGTAATAGTAATAATAATAATAATAATCTAATTTTAAGGTTCCACCTTTTTTTGGAGCAATGGACACACCTCCACATGACTATTTGGTTTCTAAATTATATTGAGATGTATATACTCTGTCCCCCTCTACATTTGAACGTGTGACCTCTTCGAGGAAGCACATGTTCTTCACCATTATGCCCACTTAAGTACATATGAGCATGGATGTTTATGCATGTTAATTATGAGTAGGAATGTAGTAATGGAACGATCACCAATGTCAAAAAATAGTTTTACTAGATTAAATGATTTGTTATATTTATCTCTACTCTACACCTTTTCTGCATGGGAGTTATTTTTTTTTCTTTATTAGATACTTAAGTTTGGTTGTAGTGGAAAATATAATTAATAAAAGAATGAATTTTCAATTGGAGTTCCCTAATGACCAAGGGATATGGGTACAAGCTTATGAAACCTTTTGCTTCACTAAATAATAAGTGCATTCAATGTTCATTTGTTCTCTAGTTACAACAAGAAATGCATCCTACATCATATATCCATAAATATATTTCATGTATTGATGGGGTTTGATTAATTACCTTTTAAATTAAGGCATACACAAATAGAGAATTACTTTGTCAACCAAGGTTCCGCCTTGTTAACAAGTTATCATGCACTCTCTATGTCAGCTAGTTATTGAATTATTCTAATATGAGTTGTAGTAAAAAATTAAACATGAATTAAAAATAAATATAAAATAAGTAATTAAAATCCTCTATTATAATTAAAGGGACCTACCAACAATAATCCCTCAAAATTCCTTATTAAAGTATCATTCAACAAAATCACAATCAATTCAGGCACCAAAATTGACTAGTTACAATGCTTACTAATCTCTACAGTTTGTAATCATTTCCTAAATATGAAATCGGTAATAATGATTATCAAAATTATGCTAAGAATGATTTATAAGAAAATAAAACTTAAGTTAAAACTATGATAATATTAATAAATTATTACCTAATTAATAATTTGTACCACTATTGGGAGTGGCCCCTCCTCATCTAAACAACTACGTATTAAAGGAGTGACTACAATAACTAACTAAGAAATTTGCACACAATGCATGCATGGAAACACATTTAAGAATTATAATAAGCTTTATATTAATGGATTTCCCACATTACAGAATGAATTATGAGAACTAAGAGTTGTAATAATTATAATTGTTATCCTCCTCCCTTCTATGGAAAATGGAACCCGTGTTTATACAAAATGAAAGAAATTTATATTTCAACTATGAGAGTACCAGAATATGCAATTTGAATCATTCTAGATACTAAACCCAAAATTACATCGAAATAGAAATTCTCCACCTATCCTTTTTTTACAATTAAGGCATCCTTTTCCATACAAATTTGTTGGAATGCAGAGGGAAAACTCGGGTTTAGAGTGAAAAGGCCAACAAAACCCCTTAGGAATAGACCCTTTCAAAATCACTTGTGAACATGTGAAGCACCTAAGGCATCTATGAGGGACTGTAGGAACCTAGATAGTTCTAAAGTGATAAAGGAGACAAGGAACATATGTTAACTATTGTTCTCAACAATTTTTACTCATGAAAATGAATTTGAACATATGTATACCCTCATTTTGCGTAGAAAATCGATTATTAACATTGTTTTATCAGATAAATCATACTATCCATGACATAATTCACAAAAAACTAAAATAAAATCAAAATATACTGTTACATTAATATTGAGAAGTCTTGATTACATTACAACTATGAGAGTGCATCAGCCTAATAGAAAAATATTACAACACAAGGTCATATCTTAACATGACACATTCACTTGTTCTTTACTAACCTTCATATCTCTATGACTTTATCTATTTATAGATTTACATTTATGCACAAAGCTGATAAGGAACCTATTTTTACTATGGGCAGTAACTATTACCATGGGAAAAAAATGCATAATCTAATCCTAACACCCTTCCCTATTTTCCACCTTTTGCACATTGACCCTTAGCCGACTTTTCTACAAAATTATCCCTTGTGCATATCTCCAAATTATTTCCTCGAAGTATTGCTCCAGAAGGCTCCCAAAACTCACCTATGGCTCATCTCAAGCCACTTATTCTTTCTACAATCTGGTTTTAAGGGCACTATGAACTTGGTTGTTGTGATGAACATTTCTAATGTCTTCCTAGTTGTAGTTTCCATTGTATTTATTTCCTTTGCTTGACTCGAAATATGACATGCTATCTCCAGTTTTAATGGGTTCTATAACTTGTTGACACTCTCTTGAATTTCCTAATTGACCAATTGTTGTACGATTATGATTTTTTCTATGTATCTTAGTGCCTCCTCTTAAAAAATTTCAATATTTTGGGATAACATATATTGATTTGCTCGTAGCCAATTATTTTGTGTCAATTATTCTCCCTCCATTATTACTTTTCTTCAATCATTAGGTGTAATGATATTCAAGTTGCCAACGAGTTTCTCTACGTTTTCCTACACATCTTGAAAATTTTGTGCCAAATCTATTAGTTATTTATTTTTTCCTAATATTGTCCACATATGGAGGCATTTCTCATACAACTTGTTGCATTCTTAATCCAATTATTTTAGTTATTCAACTATCGATGTGGTTTTTTGTTCCTTCTCTCTACATTATTATTCATGGAGTATGGTAGTTGACCTTGTCTATAATTATAACTCTACCATTTTTGTCTTGAGGCCCTGTATTGCCTCTCCAATCTTTTCTACTTTCCCTTCATCTAGTATGACTATCTCCATCGGTGCCTTTGGGAGGTTACTATATAACTCCTCTATTTATTTCCTTAGCTTCTATTCTCTTTATTCTACTTTCTCATTTTCTAGTAATATATGCATTTTTTCGGCCTTCAATGCAACATGGTTTGCTGAAAATTGTGTCAATTCTATTGTTACTATCATTGCATGGAGTTGTACCTCCTTGGTAATGCTATGCTATAATTTATGGAGATTATATTGTGACAACTGCGACATAATCAAGTCTATATGGCCTAGGGCTTCTTCTTGTTTCTGCAACTCGTCATAAGTGAATCCCATCATTCTTGGTGACAAATGATGGATGTGAAACTCTCTTGATGCAGTTGAATGTTGTAATCATGTTGGATAAAGTTCAAGTGTGTTGGGGAATCTTTGTGTTTCCGCATATTGTGTCATAGTTAGTATGCTAGACTCTAGTAAATGTCCCAATTATTCTATTTGTTTCTATGTCTTCGTGACTCGTTCTAATATTTCCTCAGTATTTTTTCATTACTTGGTTCAAATCATCATTTGTTGAAGTGTCTAACAACTTGGTATCTTTTATCTTTGACCATGTGTGGGTGGTTCCTTCTTCTATTATATTCTTTTTTTCATCTTCTCCTTGACCTGTGCAGTATCCCCCTCCTATGTATCTCCTCTTCCAATTCCCTATTTAGTCTGTAGCATTGATTCCCGAACAAATTGTTCCTTGATACTTTCTATGGTTTTGGGTTCCTCTACCTCTATCACTGGGACCTTCCATATTTCATTCCTCTCATTAACAATATTACTAACCCTGTTCTCCATTATCTTGTAATGACTCAGGAACTGGCACTTTACCAAATCTATTATAGGAAATAAATACATGAAGTGTTGAGTTTCCTTAAATCACACAATTTAACTATATAATTCAATGGTCTAGGGTGGTATGTGTTCTATTATTTTCCAAACCATTTCCTTGTATACATAAAATACGATATTGTTATCTTGTTGTCGATTCTTGTTCATAGTATGCCAAGGGAACCATAATGAGGTGCCAAAAAGGGTTTTTCCATCATATTTGAAAACTACCTCTACTCTTGTTCCTTCCATGAGACAAGTGTGATCATTATCAGGGGTTACACATAGTGGAACTCTACATTCTTTTCCTACACCTCCTAATATTCAATTAAAAACTGATTAAGTAGAAGCATGGCCTAGTTCACCTGAGCGCGTGTTGCACACTTGGTTGTTGTCACTATTACTCCTATTAGGAACTACTCCTTATGGAATTTACACAAAAACTTGCATGTCATTTATTGTGTTACAAACCTGAAAACATCCTTATTTGTACTTGGGATGTCAAATCCCCGCTTACCCCTATTATGCCACACTTTTTATTGATTTCCTTGATGAGTGCTCTTTCTCTATTTTTATCTATAAAGTATGGTTCTAGATCTTATCATGTCGTAGGAAACACTACAATTCTAGCAATAACCTTTATGTTTATGGATACTAATTGGATACAAGCTATTAACATTTTAAGGGGGGGAGTTTTTAGCTAGCTACACCCTTTTCCATTGATGTCAAAGGGGGAGAAGAAAATGTTGAGGAAAATGTCCCAAACATATTTAGGGGAAAGAATAACTTATACAACAATTTATGTTTTGGTAACAATAAATCAAGGGAATCATAGTCCAAATAGTTTTCAACTATGAAAAAGTGCAAAATTCAGGGGCATAAGAGCTCGGTAGGTTTCAAAAGGAGTGTTGCTATATGATGTGGCCATCAATGCCTCAATTTTTTTCAATATTGCTATCAATGCCAAATCGGGGAGATTGTTAGACAAAATCTTGTCAATGATGTCAGTCTATGTTAAGGTTAGGGGGAGTTGGATGGGAGTTGAGGTATTTAGTTGAGAACCATCATGGTAGCAAGATAAGTTATGAACCCTCAAAAAAATTATGACTATGATTGGTTGATGCATGGCTCAATGGTCAGTGGTCACTATTTAAAGGAATTTTTTGTGTAGAAGATCAGCTTAGATGCTCCTGAAAAGTACTCATATGGATAGGCCTAAGAAATACCTTTCTAAACTTATATGGTAACTTCAAAATATCACAGGGAATAAAAATTTATTTAAGGTTAAAATTTGGAAAGGTTCCATCTATAGACAGAGGGTGTAAGATGAAACATTTCCCATTTACTACGAGAAAAATTTCCATTCGCATAATGTTTTCCCCATCAGAATTTCATATTTTTTATGATTGGTGTAGTTGACAGAGCTGGTAGAAAAAGATATTTTTGTCAGTAGACATGAACATTTTTTGTATGTCAATTTTAACGTTAAAATCAAGGAAAATTTTAAGGATGAAATTTTATCTTGAAGTTTAGAAAATTTCACGAATCTTACTAGCCTCTACTAGAAAATAATAAAATGTTTCATGATATTTTCTAAAAATATATAGATTTCTGATTATTTTATATCAGTCTACATAAGATCTTGACAATTTTTAAGGTAAAATAATTTTATACTATAAAACTTGGGCAAATATTTTTTAGAAAATATGGAGATTGACGAATACTTTTTTGGGAAAAAGTATGGAAAATTAGCCCACCTGCAAATATTAGCCCCTAAAATTTTCCCTGAAAATCATGTCTTGGGGAAATTTTAGTTAATAAGGAAATTAGTAACAAAACAAAGGTCCCCAAAGTCCACCTCCATACTTGATGAATTGGGAATCATGATACATGGAACTCTCCTACTAATTTATGGTGATAAGCCGGTTAGTGATGTGGCATCCAATTGGCAGTAATGTGGCAGAGTCGTGCACGTGGAATTTTGATAGAGTGACATGAGGGAGACATAAATGGTATTTTTTGGGGTAAAGTGGTATGAATGAGAGTGACACATGGCACCACCCAGAGACGATTGCATGGCGGTGATGATGTTAGCATATGATGTGGCAGGTGACATCGAGTGTTGACTCATCATGCCACAAATAGCTTGAGGATCATGATATTCTCAAGTTGGTGTAGGACACAATTTATAGAAACTAGGAAACAAAATAATTTCCAACATTGTTATTTGAAAAAAGTGATTGCAATTTCATGTTTTTTCATGTATTTCTCATTTTTCATGTAGAAGAGTCTATCTAAAGTATACAACAAGGGTACTAATTGGATGAGGAAATAAATTTTCCATCCAACGAGTACTCCTGCTCGAAATTTGAGTAAAACCTTAAGGAGATAAGTTGAAAATATGAGTTGGAAAAGTAATTTTATTATTTTATTATTTTTTAATCCTTTTACTTTTTTACTCCAAAAATGGTGAACCACCCCCCATGGTTGACATCATCATCTTTAATCCTATTGGTTCTTATAAATTTTATTTTGGTTGTACAATTCTCTTAGGAGACCCATTTTAGACCTCAAAATTCCCCTATTGTGAGAAACTCATCAAGTCTTTCAAAGAGGATCTTGCAAGAGAATTTGAGATGAAGGACATGGAGCTCTTCCACTATTTCCTGGGATTATAAATATGCCAAATAGATGGGTAGCTATTTGTATATCAGGTAAATTATGCCAATGAGATCCTTAGGAAGTTCCACATGGAGGGCAACAAACCCATGGAGAATTCTCTAGCAAGAAAATGGAGGAAGGAGGATGCTACTTCAGGCGAAGTAGCAGATGCTATCATTTATAGGCAGCTTGTGGGTTCACTTGTTTATTTGGTGAACACATGACCAGACATATGCTACGCAGTTAACCAAAATAGTCAAGCTATGGTTAAGCCTACAAAGCTATTTTGGAAGGTGGGAAAGCATGTGTTGAGATACCTCAGAGGCACTACAGAGTATGGGCTATGGTATAGACGGACATAGGGAGTGAAGTTTCGTGGCTTCACCGATTCATATTGGGAAGGGAGTCCATCTGAAAGGAAGATCACATCAGGGGGAATCTTCAACATAGGATCAGAAACAATTTCCTGGTACAACATGAAATAGATATCAGTTACAATCAGTTCAACATAGGCATAGTACATGGCATCCAGTTAGAAAACATGTGAGCCCATCTGGATGAGGAAGATACTTTTTGGCTTGTCTGGTTGATAGATGGATTCATTGGCGATACATTGTGATAAACATAGTTGCATCAAACTCTCGGTTAATCCAGTTTTTCATGACAAGTCCAAGCATATTGATATTCGATATCACCATATCAGAGATTATGTTCAGATGTGGATTATGTTATTAGAGTAGATTCCCACGGAGGATGAGGATGTTGACATCTTGACGAAGGCACTTCCAACAAGCAAATTAGAGTTCCACAAATACACGATCGGGGTATCCGCTAATCCCTTTCTTGTTGAGAGGGATTTTTTAAATGGAACCACGAAATGGCACCCAAAGGGGGCTTCTAATTTAATTTTCCCTTAATTAAATTGGAAGAGAAATTGTAATTTCATCTCATGACAACTTGTATTATTTAACTGAGTCAGGAAGACTTAGTTAGCTTAGGAAATTTAAGTTGAGGGTCAGAGAGGATGCATGTATAGTTCTCCCATGATTTTAAGGGCTCTAGTTACATTTATTTGTGAGTTGTAATTAGTTAACTCAATTAATTGAGTTAACACTAGTTTAACTAATTGTAACTAAGAAATGAGCTAGTGATAGGTCCAGTGAATTAAATATGATTTAATTCACAAGTAGTGATCAATTAGTTAACTCATAATTTTCTATAAGTAATATTTCCATGTTAGTTCTAAGGAAGGATCAGTTGAGATTGAGGATAAAGGAATGATAAATATCAGTTGTATAATTAGAAAATTGTATAGGTCATGTATGAGGTCATCAGGATGCCTTGAATTAATTGCACAATCAACTCTTGGGAATTTCCTATTTAATAGGGCCACAATTCCTCCAAGAATGTGTGAGCAAGGTCGGTCAGATGTAGGATGAGAAATATGTAAGTATTTGAATGATTTTTCCTAGATTAGAATGAGACAGTCAGCAGGGTGGAGAGGTTTCACAGTGAGAGAAATAGAATTGTATTGTTTCATGGTCTTCACCTTATGCAATATACAAATATCTACATTTTGAGAAGCTTATTTCCCTAGATACATCTTGTATTGTGCAGTTGATTATCTATTTCTCTTACTTGTTATGTGGTTGTGAGATCATATTTGGTTTCCACAAATTTGTAGAAGGATTTAGTATTTTGTTTTAGTACATTTCAAGATCAGATTGAATTCCTTTGGATAAATTTCTATACATGATAAGTAAAATAAGTAGTGAACTTGATTGATTGTAATTGAGAGGCGATTGATAGCAAAGTAAGGGTAGTTAAATGAGTGCTACCAACAAGAAGAGACTGTAGGAGACAGAGTTTTATATGAAGCATAAGAGATTGTAGGAGACAGAGTGACAATATTACATATTTATGAGCTGCAGAGAAAAAAAGTTGGTGCATGCAGTTCAAAGGTTGGTGCCTCTAGCAAGTGGGTGCTTTCTAATATAAGGAGATTGGTACCTCCAACATGTGTGTGCTTGTTGATCTGAGGGGCTTGGGGCCTTCTGTGAGTGTGTGCTCACAAACATTGATGTACTCAGAGTGGGTGCTACTGACTTATGTCATAATATAAACAAACCTTTATGGGCTTTCTTTTGAAATGGTTTCCATGTTAAATCATTTTGTATAAGTGTTATGATTGTATATAAGTGTTATGTGAATGTTTTTGTCCTATTTACTGCTTGTTATTTACAATTGATAATAAGGTTTCTTAAATTAATTAGAAATTGTAAATGATTGATTCACCCCCTCTCACTAATTCCTAATTCCCAACATACCTCAATACACATTTATCTAATAAAATACAAGGTAAAAGTGTCAACCTAATTCATCTTATGGAAAATTTGCTCATATAAAACTGGTGGTATGTTCTTTAATTTATCAGGATAAATAGAGGCAATTAAGCATACTACTAATTGATACAAGGTGGGAAATTCATACTCACACTTTTCTACCAAGGGTTAAATTACATATGACAAGGAATGTAGTAAGAATTATAAACACAATGAGTGTTAGGGCTAGTACTAATGCAACTCACACACTATATATCAAGGATATGGAGTGTTATTATGACATGACCATGACAAGCTAAATAAAATAAACACTTACTATAATGTTAAAATGCTCATTCCTATGCTTTATGTTAAGGATCAAATTAGCATGTTGTTTATTGCTTGAATATTAATATGTAGTTGTTTCATTAGTCCACTAAGATTATGTCATATCCTTTTCATGTTAGTTAGAAACTTGCAGAGAAGAGCCTAGTTAATGGTTCCACAATCTTACCTCATTTGGGTGTAACATTTATACAAGTTTATATACGAGTATAAGAGCAACCTAAAGTATATGTATGGAATATATTCCATAATAAGGAACCAAGTAGTACTATTGATATTTACCCATAACATCCCCCAGATGTGGGTGACAGAATTCACATGCTTTACAATCACATCCCTCTCTACCTAGATAACGGAGATCTCCCACGTGGAGTTTCATCTCTTGCGGATCCACATATTGTGTGCCACTCGCACAAGACTCGAAAAACAAGAAATGATGACGAGAGGATGGGAACTGCATCACCATGCTCTGAACATCACCTCACATCTATCACCATTAATCTCCATCATGATTAACTAGTATCGCAACCATACCCCTTCCCCCGAGCTTGCTTAAGTTCTCAATCATAGCACAAAGATACGTGCGAAGCCCACTCATCGCTATCCTCATGGAACTCATCCCTAACCCTTTATAAAGCTGAGCTACCTGCCCCTCTCATTACTCAACATGTTACCTTGGACTTTCACCCCCATTGCTCTGCTCTGGCTTCTCACCGACTTCAAAAGGTTGCAAAGCCTCGGTTCTAGCGTGGACCTGTGCAGTCTCCTCTAGACTGTCGCACTCCCTCCTGCAAATTTCCCCCCCAGATGTTTCTTCCCCTTTAGCCCCAGTGCTACTCTCCCTGATCCAGGTGTGCAATGGATCCAATACTTTGCCAACGCACTATCCGCGGAGGTCAGAGAGGGGCTCTCTTAGGACGTTATCATCATGGAGAGGATAATCGTCTTGAGTCGATTGATGTCTCCTCTTCCAACACTTTTGCGCTTCAGAGTCCCGATCCCAAACAGCGTGTAGAAGCCTCTATGCATGCTACCCAAAGATGAGGTCGCGGGTCGAGGAAGACCACCTTCTCTCCCCACACGCACTTCCATCAACGAAATTTTGTCCCTCCAACGGCTCTGGAGAAGGAAGATGAGGACACAGACATCTGGGTCATGGACTTCGATGGCATCTAGATGTGTGTTCCCGACGACGTAGAAATGGACTCCCCCATCCTCTGCGCTCCAGTGGGCATTCCCAGGCATACTGTGGTAGATGTGGAGGCAGCTGCTGCAGAGGCTCCTGCTTGCCCCATTGAGGAGGAGAACCCCAACAGTGATGATGAAGATGATAAGTAAAGTCTGTGTAGCTGCACACTTCTCCTATTTTTTTTGTCATGCTCACCCTCAGTCCCTTTCATTTATCATTTACTTTGTGTTTCTTAGATATGTCAGCGCTACTGCGCATAATTTATTTCTCGGTTTTAAGTTTTGTCTGGGTTGGTTTCCTCCCCCGAGGAAGCCCAGAAACAATTTAACAAAGGCTAGGATCGGTTAAGCGTGGCTTGCCAACCCAGCCTATATCATATGTAACTTTATGTTTTCGAAATTAATAGAGTAGCCCAACTTACCAAAATATATATATATATATATATATATACCCGTATCATATATTAAATAATTGACCTACTAGAGTAGTAATGACACATTATTACATACTACTCTTGTACTTAGCATTATGTACTATGTTGTAATTAATACACAACCTTGTGTTCAATACATAAGGTAGAATTACACCATGAAAAAACTAGCTTGTTTTGACTTCATACATCTATAATATTATTCTCCATAACACATTGACTAGGGTTTTTTCAATTAACTTGTAATGGAACAACGTAGTTAATCCATGATAACGATTCCTTTTTTTATTCTGCATATAAGCCCATAGAATAGCAAGTATGACACTAGGATACATAGAATTTAAAATGTTGATTACGTTATTGATACTGATTTTATTCACATGGGAAATAAATGGTAATATTAATATTTACGCCGATAGGCGTTTCCTCTGCGGGCTTTGGATGAGAAGAAACTATTCACCCAACTAATAGGAGACGTCCATTTTCGTCTTCATCGTAAATTAAAATTTGACACGTGGGAGTGTGAAGTGTCATTGAGGATGACAGTTTCAACAGTGACGTCAGGCCCTCATACCTTATTGCCACCTCTATATAAACTATTGTTGCTAGTTTTCAGGAGTTTTTTTATTTGGTTTTGGATTTCCTCTCTACAACACACAACGCCATGTCCAAATCCAACTCCATGTCCACTAAAAAGGCCCATGATCAAATTCCTCTATAGGCATTCCAGGATGGCTTATCCTACTTGTCTGGTCAACTTCTACATTGGAAAGAAATGCATGTCCTTCTTCCCCCTCTTCATGGATGGGTGTTTCCTGCTATGAAGATGGATTCTCGACAAAATATGAAATCCCTGGTTATTTTTTAATGGTTTCTTCAAATACCTTCACACAGAATCCCCCAACAATGAATTTTGTTCTGTTTTTTTCTACTGGAATGAATACCGTGAAAGTGTTCTTATAAGGCACACCTACTTTCAATATTATTGCGCTTTGAGAATTCAATGAAGATGGTGCACTAAGATTGTGTAGTGCATGCATATTTGTTTAAAATTTATGCATACATGTCATAAAGACAAGGGAGGCGACAAGAGGGTACTCCAACGCCTTCCATTTCTAGAGTTCTCGCATGAGCACCTAAAGCCCAATAAAATGTGGAGTGGAGTTTACAAATCAAGCCCTAAATGCTTGTCATAAAATATTCCAAAGGAATTGTGGATGCAAAATCTCTCGAAATTAGTATATTATTGACTGGAAATTAGGAAATTATTGACTATTCTATTATTTTCTTGGAATTGGAGAGGGTTGTTTACTTATTCATTCATGATTCCTTTGAAATTAGAAGATCCATTAAAACCTTGCAAAAATAACATTGGATGGTCATGAGTTCCAAAATGACTTTCCTTGTATGTGCCTCTTTGAACTGTTGATGAAGTGGATACTTCCTAATGTATACGAAGGTCGAATATGTCAAGACTTTGAGAGGCCAAAAGTATGATTTCGAGAGTCCAATGTCTGTAAAAAATGGAGACTAAATAAAGTATACCAATGAATAATATTCATGACATAATATTTTTGCAAATAATTTATGAAGCTGGATAAAACATTTGAAATTGGTAGGCAGATGATTAGGGGAATTTTGAGGTCTAAAATGGGCCTCCTAAGGAAATTATAAAATAATAGTGGAATTAATGAAATAATATTTAATTACATCATCAAATTTTAGAGGGAAAAAAGAAAAAACTACTTTTTCAACTCGCAGTTTCAAATTATCTCCCAAAGTTTTTACTTAAATTTCGAGCGGGAGTACTCGTTGGATGCAAAATTTAATTCCTCATCCAAGGAGTACCTATGTTTGATACTTTCAAGGGATCCTACTATATGAAAAACGAGAAATACATTAAAAACATGATTGTAATCACATTTTCCATGTATTTCTCATTTTTCATGTTGCGGGATCCATCAAAATTATGCAACATGGGTACTCCTTGGATGAGGAATTAAATTTTTCATCCAAAAAGTACTCCCGCTAAAAATTTGAGTTAAAACTTTGGGAGATAAGTTGAAAATATGAGTTGAAAAAGTAGCTTTATTATTTTATTATTTTTAATCTTTTTACCCTTTTACTTAAAAAATGGTGAATCATCCCCGATGGTTGACATCATCATCTTGAATCCTATTGGTTCTTATAAAATTTATTTTGGTTGTATATTTTTCTTAGGAGGCCCATTTTAGACCTCAAAATTCCCCTAATGGTTTTTGAAAGGGCATAGTGCCACTATTTGACACATTATCAATTATTGTGCAACATTGGTATCAATTATTGTGCAACATTGGTTAATCTCTCAAGTCTTAATCTACCATTGCTTGACACATTGTCAAGTATCGTTCACATTGACATCTACCTATTTTGTTTCCTAGTTTTAGATAAATTCATCTCATATGCATTCAAAGTCATTGCAAACACCAAGTATTTCTCATAAGGAAGTTTTGAAGTTTTTTTTTGTTTCTTTCATTCTAGTGATGTGTCTGGGTATTCCAATCCCCCCAATGTGTACATTGAGGAAAATATTTTGAGTAGCACACCTAGTAATGGACCTTTTAGAGAGGTAGCAGTTTTCATTGATGGAGCCATTGTAGCCTGTAGGTGTTGTGTGGCCTTTTCCTGTTGTTTACAGAGGAGGGATCAATCCATTGTTATGACGTCCTATTATTGGTATTGGGTCAGTTGCTCTGCCCAAATATGAAATTGATGTTACACCCTTTTTGGTAATTTTTTGGATGGAAAAAATCACACATTTTGTTTTAGGGACCAATGCTATGGATATTTGGTTTGTAGATGAAAATTGTACTAGTGGCTTAATGAGAAATATAGCAATCATAGGTCGATTGATTCAACATAAGGAGCCCATTTCAATAGAATATTATTATTTAAGTAATTAATTTCAATCCTTCTTGCAATTGAAGCTGACATTTACCCTTAAATTGAGGGAAAATACTCATTTTTCTGAATATTTATTTAAAGTAAAAATTCACAATTATTTAAATGATGAGATCATCTTCCTCAGCGTTGTCACTACAAATGACATATAGTTGTCACCTAAGGATTTCATTCCTCATTAATAGAAGCAACTAAAATGTCATACCTACACTCTATTTTAACATTAATTTAAAATGACTCCAATTTGGCACATTCTTTATTTCCATGTAATACAATGGAATCTATGTGGCCTTTAAAATGAATCATGTTCACTGCATCATTTGTTGGTGAGCGATGTAAAATCAATTGAATAGAAAAATGTCATTCAATTGAGAATGAAATGTGAATGTGAAAATTTTAATTTGTGTATAAATTTGTCCTATTGCTGGTTAAATATTTCTCCTTTATTTTGTATTTTTTTTTTAAGAGTCTCTCATGGAAATTTACTCCCAGAAATTTTAGTCTATTGAATTCAAAATCTTGAAATGTTTTCAAAGACTTAAAATTTCCAAAATGAACAAAACATTTCACACAAAATGAATTTGTATCGTGATTTAAATTATTCCATTTGAGCTTTTCATACCAGTTTAATTTGAATTTCTATCAATCATAAATTATACTTTTACTCAAATCAAATGGAACTTTGTTCGCATAAATCGATTTGACCGAAATTATGAGTTTATCCACGAATTGATGGGTTTCATCTCATATTTCAATGTTGGTTCAATTTTAATTTTTAATTTTTCCACATGACCTCATGATTGGGGATGAAACATGGACCCTCTAGACCCAATCACTAGTAGAAAATGATGAAATTAGTGACAAGGTGACTGAAAAATTTAGTCACCACAATTATTTCAAGTGAATTACTACTAAATTTGAGAAATTTTGAGTGGTTGAACTAAAAATGACTAACTTAAACGACTAATTTAGTTTAGGGATAAAATATATGACTACATAATAAGTGACCAAACTAAAAGCGACTAACTAAAATGACTAATTTAGTCTAGGACTAAAATATATGACTAGATAATAAGTGACCAAACTAAAAGAGACTAACTAAAATGACTAATTTAGTCTAGGAATAAAATATAAGAACAATTATTAAGTACAAGTATATGAATTTGTCATTTATGTCAGTAATTTTTAATTGTGTCACTCTCGAAATGAAAGTTTGCAATTTTGATACTAAAGTGTGAGTTGGCCGAATTTTATTGGTTGCAGTGTATTTTGGTGGCCCAATGCGAAGCTGCCACGTGGCCCAACTAAAGGCCACCACATGGGGCCTCCACATTGGCTAAAAATTTGTTAAAGGTTGAAAGGCCTTGGTGGGAATCAAACCGATGACCTGCCATAACAAACTCCAAAGCCTTACCATCTCACATACAGGTGGTTCTCAACCATAATGATTGCCACTTATATTTGAACGACATGCATGGACACGTTGGGAGGAGGGGTCGAGCGGTGAGCCCTGACCCCTAGTCGTATTGCACCCACAGAACCTGTTGCGGAGGTGGACGGAGAAAAGGAGCGTGGACCAACCCTAACTCCTAGTCATGTTCACAGCCCATGTTCACTTAGTCATGTTCACAAACCCGCATATTTTAACTATAAGAAACTTTTTATTATTAATACTCTCTCTCTCTCTCTCTCTCTCTCTCTCTCTCTCTCTCTATATATATATATATATATATATATAATTCGTGGACATGGTTGCAATATTCATGCATGAGTTCAAAATATATTTTCACTAATATTTTATTCTTAAGCTTTGTAGGAAAATTATCCAAAAATGAAATCCTTGAAGATAGCTCATACTCTAGTTAATACCATATTTACCATAATTTAATTTCCATTGTAATTTGAATAAATCTTTGTGTAAAAAATGGATATGAATACCTAACTAGAGTTACTTCCATCACTATTTATGTGTTCATTAACACTTCTGTAAAAGTAAAACTATAAAGGTGTAGTTTTATTAATGATTACTATCCACCAAACAAGTAATTTGTCAAGTTCACTTCTCAAATTGTTTTTAATTGCCAAAACAAATCTATATAAGATTGTAAGCATATTTATATAAAATTATATTTTACTATTGAGTGTTATTAATTTAAAATATATATAAATAATCATAAATATTCAATTTCTTAACTATACAATTTTGTAACTATATGAAAAATAAAATTAAAACAACAATCTATATAAGATTAAATTTTCCAATTAAATATTATTAATTTAAAATAAAATATATGTAAATAATCGTAAATATTTAATTTTGTAATTATGAAAATAAAATTAGCACTTCAATATATATAGGATTCTATTTTCCTTATTTATTGATTTAAAATGTATTTAACTAATAATAAATATTTCATTGTATAACTATGTGAAAAAGGGCGCCATAGTTCAAAATATATTTAACTATTTGAAAATGAAAAGGGCGCTATAGGGAATGGCCTTTTAGAAAAATCATTGTTGTCCGCCATTCGACCTCTTCATTCATCTAGGGCCAAGAGTAATGAAAACCCAAAAATAACAAAAGAAAGACCAAGAGACTGGATTGCGCAGAGGAAAATTTATAGCAAAAGGAGGCAGAGTACTCATCCAGAGAACTGGGCACCACTGCAAATACATGGGTGCAACCTAACGTGAGTGGCGAAGGACCAGCAGCTCGTGAGGGGGATAGTGCTGCATTCATTGACCAACATCTCGTGAGGGGGACAGTGCTGCATTCATTGATCACCGTCTATTTATATTTGGAGGTTGTGGAAAAGCTCAAGATGAATATGAAGAGATATATTACAATGACCTTTACATACTAGACACAGGTAATCCACTATGTTGTTAGTTGTAGGGTTATGAAATTTAGTCGGTTTTTGCAAACTTCATTTTATAAATTGATTTTTGGATGCATGTTGATGTTCCCTTCGATGGTTTATTGTTGGATTATTTGACATTTATGCGGGTTTGTTACCATAGAAATGACGTAGAACATACTGAAATTTAATTACATTGTTGGAAAATCTATCTTTATATTGGTAGGACGTATGCCCTTTTTTATATTTTCCTCTTTATTATGTTCTTTTCTTCTTTTAAGATTGTGCAGTTTAATTGTTTTTAAATTTTAACCATCTCTTTCTCAGTTTCTGGATGTTTTTGTTCTACTTTATGGTTACTTGTGGCATTAAGGCTTATTTATCATTTTCTGTGTGGAAATAGGGCCAATTTAATAACATTTAACTGATTAATAAATGACTCTCGCTGTTGAGATCTCAAAGAGTTTTTAGATCTATGGTGAACACTTCAGCAAACCTTAATCCAGCCAAACAAAAAACTTAACAAAAATTGAATGATGATCACACTGGAGATGAACCTATCCCATGAGCTTGAAAAACTTAAAAGGAAATTCAACACAATATTGAAAAGTTCAATGTCCAAACACAATTGCTTAAGAAGATCATAAGGATTTTTAGATTTACAGTAAACACTTCAACAAAGCCTAATGCAGCCAAACAAAAAAAAATTAACACTTTAATAATGATCACACTACAGATGAACCCATAGCATGAGATTGAGAAAGAAATCCAACATGAGAGAAAAGATCACCATCCAAGCACAAGAACTCAAGATGAGAGTGTTATAGGTAATTTGCTCCGAGTATTTTTTCAAGTAAACAACTTGAATAAATGATTTACTGTCGAAAATGTAGCGAGCATGGTATTTTGGCTTGTGCCTTAGCCAGTGAAAACTTCGAATTGTCCTCATGAGTTAGACTCTGGTTAAGATGAGTTATTTCCATTTTACTGGAATAATCATCAAGTTTGCACACGTAGAGTTGGAGCTTCAGTTATAAGTGGAGTTTTCATCAATTTAACTACAGGATTGGGAGACAGTTATTAGTTCAGTTAGAACGTGTTTGGGCTTCAGTATTGATTGAAGGACGAACAAGTTAAGAACTCTAGTGTTTATTAGAGGGATAAAGAGTGTGACTCTCAGTTAACTCGTCAATCAACAACTCGAGCTCTAAATATGAACTAGCCTAATTTACTATTTAGCATGGATCGAATCTATAAAGGAGGACGAAGACACGAGGAAAGAACAATTGTTTTATGCACAAAGGTTTGTGTGAAAAGATAACTCACGAGTTTGTGAGAGGAGCCTTGATTGTGGAGAGTGCAAGAATTGTGTCCTAAGAAATAGGAGGAACAAGAGCACTAGGGAATAGGAGATTGATTGCATGTAGAGCTTGTGTTATAAGCAGTAGTAAGTCACAAGTGTGCAAGATTAAGAAGAAGAGAGCAAGGTTTGCAGAGCAAGTCAAGGCGGCAACAGAGGATCAATTGTGTGCAGGAATCAAGATCAAGTTGTGATCAAGGAAGGCCAAGATCAATTGTACTAGCTGATATTTTTTTGAGAAGCAGAACACTTTCTCAAGAGAGACATATTTCTTTGTAATAGATCCAAGTGCTCAATAATAATAAATAAAATAGCCACATCAAGCAAGCAGGTTTTCCCAGTTGGATTTCCTAAAAAACGATAAGTGTCTTTTGTGTGACTGTTATTTATTTTTTTGACTGTCTTTGTTGAGAAATTCCGAGTTTAAGCTTGGCCAGATGCTGCATAGAGTGTTTTAGTTGCCTTTCCTAATCACACACATTCCAATATACTAGGACAAAGTAACTAAATCAACTTACTTCACCAAGCATCATCCAAGATCTACCATAAGAATCCTTGAAAACAGATCACATACATTCCAATTGCACCCAATAAAAGTCACTCAACTCTTCCATTCATAGCCAAATTGTAAGAAAGAAAAATCATAAAAGTTTTATACCTTCTAAGAGATTTCTCCCCCAAATCCAACCATGAGAAAATGAAATGAAAGCACCTATATTTATAGAGGAGGTGCTCAATTTCCCCTATAGTGAAATATTATTTTTCTAAGCTAAAATCCCCAATTCTAGCTTAAGGAGGTGCAAAGGCCCTCTTGTACAATTAATTAACAAAAATTACATGAATTTATGGGAATTCATGCCACATGTACAATGATCAAGGGGAATGATCCCTCACAAAGTTCCCATCTCCACAAATGAATGGGATGAAGGGCTTGTTCGCATGGAATCCAGCCTCCCAAGGCCCATCAATAGCATAACTTATCTAAGGCCCACCAAAAGCCTCTAAAGTGGGCAGACAACCCAAAAATTCTCCTCCAACGTGGGTACAAGGGCTCCCAATGCCATTGACCAAGTGGGAGAGGGGGACCTTCAAGTTCCTCCATAGTTGTAACAAATCTTCCACTAAACAAGGGAGTTCCACCTCCAAATATATTTCAAAGTGGGCACTAAACCCTTTTTCTCTGATATAGGCTCATGTACCTCAAATAAATGAACCTTCAAATGGTGTATAGACCTTCAACTATTTATTATAAGGGTCACAAAACCGTTATGAAGTGGGCCCATGGCTCACAAAGCAAGGAAAAGGAACAACCAAAGGGAAAACTACGCCTTGAAGATTCCTCCAAGTGTAGAGTGCTTCAAAGTGAACTCATCTAGCTCCTTTAAAGGTGAGAAAACTCATCCTCTAGGTTCTCATAAGCTGGATTGAGCACCCCAATTCTGCCATGTGTTTGTTGTGCAAAGAAATGGGCTCTTCAATAGGCAATCGCAGATAGGATGAGAACATTTCTCCTAGAAATGGTCACAAGACTTTACACGCACAAGTCAGCACATCATAAATTTCATTTCACATGTACAAATCACCTTAAATAAAGGTTGGATCCAACAAAAAAAGTTGATTTTGGCCCACATTTAGGTTTCTCTCTGCGCCCCCTCCCCCCCTCCCCTTCTTTAATTTTCTTTTTAATTCCACTGTGCATACCTAGGTATATTATACACAGGAGAGAGACCTTACACCAATTAATTCTCTTGGGCAACTTCTGCTATGAAATTAGGCACTGTTCTCTGTATTCTTTTCCTCCCTTCAAGTTCGAAGTTAGTTCAGGACTTGGTTTATGATTGCAGACATAATTTTTGTGGTGTCCTATTTACATTTGCATGCCCAACCTAAGGTCTCTTTTGAGCCTCTACTTCTATAGCTGACAGGGTTCCAAAAGATGCACCTATAGCCATCATGTTAGTTGTCTACCCAAATTCTTTGAACTCCAGTGATCATGTGTTTGGGATCTTGAGTTGCTTGATGCTGTGTCATTGAAATAGGGTGGGACTGTAATGACTGCATTCGAGACAAACCTCCCTAGATAGGCTTACAAATTTACACTCGTCTTGTCTTTGTCAAGATGAATCCTTAATTCTGATATTGTAAATATTGGTTTCCATAACAATACAAACATCAGAAATGTCTCTTATTCTCGTTTCACTTCTCTCTATAGGAGTACTACTGACATGTGAACAATTCTTCCATCAGACATGTTTGACCCATCCACTATCCCTCCTCTGGTCCTTGTATTACTGTGCTATCACCCTCCTTGCATGTGCACTACATGGATTCTGTAGAGGACTCTTCCAGGAGATCAGAAAATGTGATATCATCTTTTGTTACCTTTCTCATGCATTCAAATTCACCTATCAAACTAGAGCCATTATAATAATACATTTCCTTACACTTCAGGAAGTATGGTCCCATGCCAGTATATTTGATATGTTTCATAATGTATTACCAACATCTATTGAATTGGGATGGCTCCCCTGGTTATCCAATTTTTGTCTTAAACAAAAATGTGGGTAATAATAACTCTAGGCTCCGTTGAAACCACTTATACTAGATTATGTTATTTACCTTTAGATATGTAAGATGAATGATTATCTCATTGGTCTGCATTAAGATGATTTTTGTGGAAAAATTGGGTGCCTTCACCTCATTTATGAGTTTAAGCCTGGCCAAATGTTGCATAGAGTGTTTTAGTTGCCTTTCCTAATCACACACATTCCAACATACCAGGACAAAGTAAATAAACCAACTTACTTCACCAAGCATCGTCCAAGATCTCTACCATAAGCATCCATGAAAAGAGATCACACACATTCCAATTGCACCCAAGAAAAGTCACTCAACTCTTCCATCCATAGCCAAATTGTAAGAGAGAAATTTCACAGAAATTTTAGACCTTCTAAGATATTTCTCCCCCAAATCCAACCGTGAGAAAAAGAAAGGAAAGTACCTATATTTATAGAGGAGGTTCTCAATTTCCCTCGTAGTGAAATATTATTTTTCTAATCTAAAATCCCTAATTCGTGCTTAAGGAGGTGCAAAGGCCCTCTTGTACAATTAATTAACGAAAATTACATGAATTTAGGGGAATTCATGCCACATTTACAATTATCAGGGGGAATGAGCCCTCACAAAGTGCCCATCTCCATAAATGAAGGAGATGAAGGGCTTGTTGGCATGGCATCCAGCCTCCCAAGGCCCATCAACATCATAGCTTATCTAAGAAGTCTTTAAATCTGCCCACCAAAAGCCTCTAAAGTGGGCAGAAAACCCAAAAATTCTCCTCCAAGGTGGGTACAAGGGCTCCCAATGCCATTGACCAAGTGGGAGAGGGGGACCTTCAAGTTCCCCCACAGCTGTAACAAATCCTCCACTAAACAAGGGAGTTCCTCCTCCAAATGTCTTTCAAAGTGGGCACTAAACCCTTTTTCTGTGATATAGGCTCGTGTACCTCTAATAAATGACCCTTCAAAGGGTGTATATACCTTCCAACTATTTATTATAAGGGTCAAAAAGCCGTTATGAAGTGGGAAAATGGCTCACAAAGCAAGGCAAAGGAATGAGCAAAGGGAAAACTACACCTCCAAGATTCCTCCAAGTGTAGAGTGCTTCAAAGTGAACTCATCTGGCTCCTTTAAAGGTGGGAAAACTCATCCTTTGTGTCCTCATAAGCTGGGTTGAGCACCCCATTTCTGCCATGTGTCTGTTGTGCAAATAAATGGGCTCTTCAGTAGGCAATCCCCCATAGGATGAGAACATTTCTCTTAGCAATGGTCACAATACTTTGCACGCACTGGTCAGCCCATCATAAATTTCATTTCACATGTGTAAAAATCACCTTAAATAAAGGTTGATTCCAACAACAAAAGTTGATTTTGGCCCAAATTTAGGTTCCTTTCCTTCTTTAATTTTCTTTTTAATTCCAGTGTGCATACTTATATATATTATACACAGGAGAGATACCTTACACCAATTAATTATCTTGGGAAACTTCTGCTATGAAATTAGCCTCTGTTCTTTGCATTCTTTTCCTCCCTTCAGGTTAAAGTTAGTTCAAGACTTGTTTTATGAATGCAGGCAGAATTTCTGTGGGGTCCTATTTACATTTTCATGCCCAGCTCAACGTCTCTTCTGAGCCTCTACTTCTGTAGCTGACAGGGTTCCAAAAGATGCATCTATAGCCATCATGTTATCTATTTGCCCAAATTCTTTGAACTCCAATGATCATGTGTTTGGGAGCTTTAGTTGCTTGATGCTGAGTGTCATTGAAATAGGATGGGACTGTAATGACTACATTTGAGACAGACCTCCCTAGATAGGCTTACAAATTTACACTCCTCTTATCTTTGTCAAGATGAATTCTTAATTCTAGCATTGCGAATACTGGTTTCCATAAAAATACAAACCTCAGAAAGGTCTCTTATCCTTGTTTAACTGCTCTCTACATGAGTACTACTGACATGTGATTAGTTCTTCTATCAGACAGGTTTGACCAATCCACTATCCCTCCTCTGGTCCTTGTATTACTGTGCTATCACCCTCCTTGCCTGTGCACTATATGGATTCTGCAGAGGACTCTTCCAGGAGATCAGAGCCTATGATATCATCTGTTGTTACCTTTCTCATGCATTCAAATTCACCTATCAATTTAGAGCCATTCTAATAATACATTTCCTCACTCTTCAAGAAGTATGGTCCCATGCCAGTATAGTTGATATGTTTCATAATGTATTACCAACATATATTGAATTGGGATAGCTCCCCTAGTTATCCCATTTTTGTCTTAAACAAAAATGTGGGTAACATTACCTCTAGGCTCTGTTGAAACCATGTATACTAGATTCTGATATTCACCTTTAGATATGTAAGATTCTCACTGGTCTGCATTAAGATGATTGTTGTGGAAAAAGTGGGCGGCTTCACCTCATTCGTGAGTTTAATCCTGGCCAGATGCTGCATAGAGTGTTTTAGTTTCCTTTCCTTTTGCAAAGTTGCTAATTGACATGTCTGAGAAAATAAATTTATAATAAAATAAATATAAGGCCCAAGATCTTACATGAAATACAATGCCACAATTTTCTTGGATCCATTTCAACCACCATCAGGACATAATTAAATTGGCTTTTGGCATGCATTTTTTTATTGCAGATTTAAAACAAACTTTTTCTTTCGATATGAGCTTTCATAAAATTTGGTTCTACCAACTATAGTTTGCTTCATCAAGTTTTACAACAATTAATTCTATAGTGGCTGCATTCCAACAAGAAACACGTTCAAAATCTTTAATTTGTTGAAGCTACAGGTCCTACTAATTTCTTTAGACAGGCTTCACTTTTATTTGACTCAATACTATATCTTAAATCAGTGGGGTTGGCTTAGAAACATAGAGATTTTATTCCTTCTGGTTCCCTAATCGTTTAAATGGTTAAAATGAGTCCATGGCTTCTGGGAAGGATGCCAAAAATAGAAATGAATAGCCACCTTTGACTCTGCCCTATTTGATTGCAGTGGTTGTTGCTTGCTCCATTTGTGTCCAGACCTGTTGTTACTGGACATCCTGAGTGTTGTGTCTATCCTCCCCGCCATTCCATTCTATTTGTTTCATGTAATTGAATGTGTCACTTTTGAATCTTTCTCCCTTTGAGTCAATATGAGCCTGAGTCCTCCATCTCCCATCTCCACTTGATTATGTTGGTTGGTTGCCTGGTATGTAGTGAACAATTTTGGAGAATCAATCAGTTCCCTGTTGGGACTTCCAGCTAGCACAACTGTGAGAATTGACCCTTGCATTGGTACATCAACAACATTTAAGTAGAAGAAATGTTGCATCATCTAGGATAACATGCATTGGGAGGATGAGTTATCTGTGTTCTTTCTTGTACAATAGAATATTCACAATCATATATGATCTAAACTAAGTTCCAACTAGAAGTGTATTTTATGTATGCATTTGTAGTTTTAACTTTGAAAATGCTTTCGAAACTAAATGAACTATACTTTACCTCTTGAAATCGGTAATTTTAAGGCATGGTTCTCCCCATCTTAATTTTATTGTTGCTAATAAATGGTGACTTTTAGCAACTTTTATGAATGGACAGGTTATAAAGTCAGTTATAAAGGGAGATCTAGTGAGTGAAGTGCATCAACAATTTTCCCCATGGGCATCACAGGTTTGTTTCGAAACTACAATCATTTAGAATCTTAAATATATAAATTGCGTCATTATGGATCCATTGTGATGTTGGTAAATCGTAGGAAATTATAATATTGGAGAAATGATTTAAATGGTTTTGCAACTTTTAGCTAGATCTACATTCAAATAGAGAAATAATTGAAAGTATTATTTCTCAATGGAAAGATATTAGCAATTTATAGCTATAAAATATAAAACTAGGATTTTCCTTAATGTAAATGTCAATACTTAGTACACTACTTTTTCTGAGTTGTGGGCTTCATTATCTTCAGTGGGAATTCTTCTTTGTTGATTTGTAGAATCCATGGTCTCTCAAAGTGAAGTTTTCTCTGTGCCTAATCCAAAATCAGACAGGCAGTGTTGTCAATCACTTTTGCCCCTTGAATAAATCCCAAGGGGTTTGATTGGACAGTTTATGAATGCTACAACTGTTGCGGAAAATAATCCTCACTTCAAAGCATGCTAGTTCTAGGGCATTTCTAGGATAATTGGTTGATCCAGACTCCAAAATCTGTCACTTAACCTTCCAAATTAGTGAATCGGAAGCATGTATCTAGTCTTAAATCCTTCAAAATATGCAATAAATCTACCAACATGTTGATTAAATTTTGAATGATCTGCGAGAATAACAATTAAATATGTGTGATAAATAAATTAAAATCAATGAATGCAACGAGTAAATTGTCCATATATTTGAATTTTTTTTGCAAGGATATGTGTTGGGGGAGAGTGATGGGGAACAAGAATGGCAGTAGGAGACACAGGGTGATGGGCAGGGAGGATGTATTGATGCGAATGGCAGCAAGGGAGATGGATATGGATATTGTGCAGATGCACAGGTCTAGGAGAAAGGGCATAGGCAGAGTTTCACTAATATGAGGAAAGTTGTTGCCTCGGTGAGAGTGGCGACACTTCCCTGTTCCACTGGCCTTATCACCTTGTGAAGGATTTGAGATAGCAGTCCCATTGAATTATTTTGTTCATTTGTGGACATTGAAAATTTGTTTTCTTTATTTTCACATGTGCAGTAGAAAACACTAGTTTGGGATTAAATTCAAAAGCAAAAGTTAGGGCAGATAATTGGCGTGAGATGAGGAAATCATGAAAGTGAAGAAGCACAGAACTCAATGCTGCGTAATTTCCAACTTAAAAATAAGGTATTCAAACTACATTCCAGCACTGTTTGGATCGACCTCTTTCATTGTTAGTTGTTGGTTGGTTTTCCATGTCTTAATCTTGCAATTTTGTTGGACATAAATGCATTTTTTACTCAATAAAATATTCAAAATATTATAGTTCCACTGCCTACTCGTGAATGTGGTTGCATTAAATAACGGGTTTAAAGTAAAATTAGAGAGTCATTGTCAAACTTCATTTTTCATCTCCATTATTCCAAAATATGATGGTTCACAGGTTGTGTTCACTTGCTACTGCTTCCTGTATAATATTCTACCATCCCAAAAACTGGAATATTCACTTCCTACGCATCCATCTGTAGAGTTTGCTCTTGCCTAAACAATGGATTCTTCCTCAACATTAACTTATAATGGATAGCATGTTAAGATGTGACAAGGGTGAATAGGGATTATGTACTTCAAGTAACTAGCATTTTTATGTGAATGCATGGGTCTGTTTGCATTGGTATTTTACTATTTTTACGTCAATTGTGGCATGTACATGTCTATATGTATGTATCCAGACAAATTGTACAACAAGAACATACTAACATAGGAAAATACAGCTTATAGATACTGAACAGATAGTCAACGATGGAAGTGTTCCTCTTAAGGAACAGGTAGATATATATTTTTGTCTGAAGTGATGCCATTATCAACCGTTGAGTGTTGACATTTAAGATTTAAGAAGTTAAACATTTAGTTCATGAAGCCAAAAGGGAAGGAGAAACTGTGTGCAGCATGTGGTGCATGGTCATAGTCACTCTTGCTGATTGCTACAGAGTCCAGACCACGTATTGTCCCTTACTAGTTTTGTAATGCAAATTCTAACTATATATCAAGTATTGTATACCTTTGTAAACTTTTTCTTAATAGTGGGAGGGAATAACCAATAATTTTGTCATCCTTTTTGTAGCTTAATAAATTATAGCTTCACATCAGAAAGAACAATAACCATCATGTATCATATGAAAACTTAAAATCTACCTACACCAGACGTACCATTAATGAGAAAATAAGACACAAGCATCTGCATTGAAATGTTCTGTTGTAACCATTGAATACCTGCCAGTAAAATAAAAGGCTTATTCAACTCCATCACCATGGTGGACATCAATATTAACATCTAGAACTCTGGCATGATGTTTAAGCAACTCCAAAATTCCCAGCACGAAGTCATTAATATAACATAAACCTGATGCCTGACACTTTTTAGCATGGTGAAGACCACCAGACCAATTGATTGCAATATAAAAAATATGGTTGTTCAGTCAATGAGCAGCATCTTCTTATGAATCAAAGGATATCATCCTTATTAGGCCTCATAACATATATTGATAGTAGCTTGGAGATCCTTAATTCGTGCCAAAATCCTTTGACTAGTCGAATTCTTATAGTTGTGGGTAGATGCAGAAACTTGTATTTTCTTGCTTGAGAGGCAATCAACTTAGAGGGATGATTCCTGAATTTCCAGTTTCTTTTATGCTTTTCTTTAATTTTAGTGGAAACAAATTATCTAGCAACATTTCAACTTGCTCGAATAATAGCTTCACCAAACCACCACTACTTTCAATATATGATTTTTTCGATAGTTCGCAAGCTTAGGTCACCTTTGCTGCTCTTTATTCATCTCTCTTTATGTGTGGTCTTGGGGAAGAAATCTAGATACTTCCGTTCTATCTAATCTCTTTATGTGTGGTCTTTGGGGAAGCAATCCTGTCACTTCCATTCTATCTAAGGGTCTGACGGTGCTTCATGATTTCAAACAGTAACAACTTCACTTGTTTGCTTTCTTCACCACTAATAGATGAAGGGATAATGAAAGGACAACCATCTTATGGATTATTATTAAATGACAACCAATTTTTAGGGAATATTTATAGCTCCCTTTTTGCTTCATAATAGAGATTTCAGAGCTTTTCCTTGAATTTCAGGGCAATCAAATATCAGGGGAAATTCTTGCAGAGGTACTAGGGAATTATAAATCATTGAAGTGCTTAGAGACCTAAAAAAATCAAATTAAAGGATCAACATCATTCACCCTTGGGAATATAACATCATGAACGCCCTCTACCATATGCTATGAGTGCTCTAGCATATATTCCACCATTCACATGGCTTCTAAAAATTGACATGTGGGAGCTCATACATTTGCTCATTATATAAATCTCAGCAACTTTTTAGCTCTGGATTCCTCAAAAGCTATAAATTGTTAACCCACTAGTTGAGTATTAATGTAAAATTAAAGTGTTACCCAGTTCAGTAACAATGCAAACTATTGACTGTTAAATATTGATTGTTTTAGAATTTGGAAGTTACATCAATATGTTGTTAATGCTTACATGAGATTTAGAATGAATGGAAAATTAGTTCAGCAGCATCCGCACATGGAAAATTCATAACGATTTCATGGTTTTGAATACTAAAGCTTATTTATATCTATAATCACAGAGATATGTTACATTTTGCTAGCAAGAAGGAATTCTTCTTGTCACAATCAATGTTATCAGAACCAGATGAACCAGATCAGAATTGGCTAGTCTAGACCAATTCACATTGGAGAGAGAGCGAACAGAACTGATAGATCAGTTTCATCCCAAACCAGCTGGATCAACCAGTTTGGCCATCAATTCTGATTTGGAATTGCCTTCAGAACCAAGTCATAGTGGTGCACCATCATACCTAAGTAAATGAAAATATGCAATAAAATAGGAGAAAAAGGCCTTTAGGCTTTGATGCTATATGCATGTGCAAAACTTTGCATATTTGGTGTCTAAAAGTTTGGATTTACATTGAAGTCTCTCTCACACACAATATATATATATATATATATATATATGATTACACATTTATGTATTTTTAATCAGCATAGTTGTCCAGCTGGTTCTGGTCCAGTCCCAGTCTGGCCCTTAGCCAGTTCCAGTTCCAGTTCCGACAATATTGATCACAACAGGCTTGTAAATGCCAAATACAGCATCACAGCAGAAATAGAACCATATAAACGCCTGAATCCCTTCCATCAAGCCACCATAACTTATGATATACAGTTCCAAATTTCACAAATGAATCCTAAAATAATTTTCACTTACATTGAAATGATAGAATCAAAAGAAATGCCAATATCTCGCCCGACGATTGGAGACAGCAAACAATTGCTAAATTCAATCTCCACAAGTATCAGTATTTTGTGTATTAGAATCAATGATTTGAGGGAATGCTACTAGAAAGTGATGCATGGATCAAAAACTAGAACACAGATAAACCTGGGAATGAAGTAAGCAGTGGAAAACCCTTAATGTAGTGGCGGCTTCGAGTCTAAAACTTGAATGACCACAATAATTGCATAACAGTTTTTGATTATGTCACTGTAAGCATATGGCTATTGAATATTTTGATCATTGTCTAAGGTTGTATGGTGATATTCACAACTCCAATGGCAAGCATCTCACCAATGGTGTAACATTGTATGTAATTCTATTCTTCTTCTATATCATTCATTATAAAGTTTGTTTGAGGCAAATACCCAGCTTCTTTCATCTGCCCAGCTAACTTTTGCAACATGGCATAGATCTCCTATATTTGTGGGTGTGATCTATCTCCTACAGGGAATACGTGTGCCCTGCTCTTTACTTCAATCCAACTGCATCCAGGTTCCTTATTTATACCTCTGTCTTTCATTGCTTTCCTCAACTTTAACATGTCCCGCCACTTACCAACTGTAGCATAAATATTTGACAACATGACATAATTTCCAGCATTTTGTGGATCTAACTCAAAAAGGTGTTCTGCTGCAACTTTTCCTAGCTCCATATTGCCATGGACTTGGCAAGCACCAAGTAAGGCCCCCCAAACAGTGACATTAGGTTTAAATGGCATTTTTTTGATAAAATCATATGCCTCATCCAAACACCCGACACGGCCAAGGAGGTCAACCATATAGGCATAATGCCCTGCTCTTGGTGGAATATAGTGATCTCGAGTCATGGTATTGAAATAATGCCAACCTTCATTCACTAGAACTGAATGGCTGCAAGCAGTTAGGACAGCCAAGAAGGTGACATCGTCAGGCTTCAAACCAGATTGCTTCATTTCTTCAAAGAGTTGGAGAACCTCTTTGCCAAATCTTTGCTTGCCATAGGCTGTAACAATCAGAGTCCATAAGACCACATCCCTCGGGGATATAAAGTCAAACACTTGTCGTGCCTCTTTTATGCTCCCACATTTAGCATACATGTCGACAAGGGCACTGCCTAATACAACATCTGATACAAATCCACTGGCAGTAAGAAATGTGACCTTGTTGGGCTTGATGCCAAACCAAGGAATTTTACAAAAGAGATTCAGGGCTTCCTTACAATTCCCTTGCTCCACATAACCTGCAATAATGGCAGTCTAGGACACCAAATCTCTAAGAGAAATTTCATCAAATACTCGGCGTGCATCCTTGATGCATTTGCATTTTTCATACATGTCAACAAGAGCAGTCATGAGAACAACATTAAATCCAAACCCACTTCTGATAATGTAGGCACGGACTTGCTTCCCAAGTTCAAGTGCTACTAATCTAGAACATACCTTGAGAACACTTCCAAGAGAAAATTCATCTGGTGTCATGATTGCCTTTCCCATTTGCGCAAAAAGACTTAGAACCTCCTCCTCCATCCCACGCCGACAGTATTCTGCAAGCAGAGCGTTCCATGAGACGGAATTTCGCTTAGGAATTTTGTCAAACAATTGGCCTGCATCCTCCAGATTCCCACACTTCGCATAAAAAATGACAAGCTTTGTGTTCAGAAAAATGTCTGGTTCAAATGCATCTTTGATCATGCAGGCATGAAATCCCTTTCCCTCTGCAACCTTTTTCTCATAAACGCAGTCCTGCAATAGGCGACAATACGTATAGGAGTCTGTCCAAAGGCCTATTTGATGACCAGTATACAAAACATTCAAAGTTCCATTCATTGGCAGCTCTTTTAAGGAACTCCCTCACTCATGAGATTCAGAAGGAGCTGGGCAATTGCCATGAGCATTATGTACTTGTGTTCACAAATCTGCTGGACTACACCCCTGGAAAATATTATATTGATTCTGAGCCTACTAATGGTTTATCAAACAGTGAAAAATTGGAGCTGCACAGTTGGGGAATTGTTCTAGACTTAGTTTCATTTCCTTGTTTCCAAATATTTTAGATGGAGTTATCCCAATAGAGATTGGCAAACAATCCATGCTTGAAATGCTAGATGTTTTAAGGAACTCCCTCACTCATGAGTTTCGCAAGGAGCTGGGCAATTTCCATGAGCATTATGTACTTGTGTTCACAAATCCGTTGGACTACACCCCTGGAAAAAATTATATTGATTCTGATCCTATTGGTGGTTTATCAAACAGTGAAAAATTGGAGCTGCACAGTTGGGGAATTGTTCTAGACTTAGTTTCATTTCCCTGTTTCCAAATATTTTAGATGGAGTTATCCCAATAGAGATTGGAAAACAACCCATGCTTGAAATGCTAGATGTTTTAAGGAACTCCCTCACTCATGAGATTCACAAGGAGCTGGGCAATTGCCATGAGCATTATGTACTTGTGTTCCCAAATCCATTGGACTACACCCCTGGAAAAAATTATATTGATTCTGAGCCTACTAGTGGTTTATCAAACAGTGAAAAATTGGAGCTCAACTATTTTCAGGGAGATATTCCTGCCGATCTTATCACACTTCCTTGTGTTAAGATTATTTGGGCTCTATAGACAACTCAAAATGGAACCTTCCCTGAGGGTTGGGGTGAATGTAGTAGCTTGGAGATCCTTAATTTGTGTCAAAATATTTTGACTAGTCAAATTCTTATAGTTTTGGGTAGATGCAGGAACTTGTATTTTCTCGCTTGAGAGGCAATCAACTTAGAGGGATGATTCCTGAATTTCCAGTTTCTTTTATGCTTTTATTTAATGTTAGTGGAAACAAATTATCTAGCAACATTTCAACTTGCTCGAATAATAGCTTCACCAAACCACCACTGCTTTCAATAAATCATACATTTGCTCATTATATAAATCTCAACAACTTTTTAGCTCTGGATTCCTCAAAAGTTGTAAATTGTTAACCCATTAGTTGAGTAATAATGTAAAATTAAAGTGTTACCCAGTTCAGTAACAATGCAAACTATTGACTGTTAAATATTGACTGTTTTAGAATTTGGCAATCACATCAATATGTTGTTAATGCTTACATTTTTTTAAGTGATATCCCTTGAAGAATGGCAGACGAAAAAGCTTGAAGAAGCTAAGAAACGTGAAGCAATGAAAGCCAGTGTGAATTCCTCCAGAGAAGCCAAAGACACTGGTATGTATTTTTTCTATTCAGCTTATGTGTGACTTCAACTGATGGCTTGTCCGTTAGTTGTGATGGCATAGTATTTTTTTGTGACATCAGGTTCTTTTCCTCCCTGCTCCTTTTGGTCCACAGCTCCCAAATTTGGGCGTGTGTTTATACATTATGTATTTGGGTTCCCATGAACAGAGATGGTGGCAAAAGTATTGGAGACTCACTGGGGCCCTGTGTTGGAGGAAGCTTGATTCTCATTACCTCTTGAAGCTTCAAGCGAGGATAGTGGAAAGATGCTGGAGGATGGACTTGAGATCAGTAATCAATATATGGGCAATCTTAATTTGGTGTTTTCGCTTTTGTTTTCTGGGAATTTTGACTACTAGGTTAGCATCACCAAATTATTTTGTCCTCTTCACTGCATTATGTCTTGAGAGCATATTTTACAAAGTATTCATATAGTAGTCTTATCTATTTTTAAGTTTATGACTTGAGGATTATGGTTTCCTGACAATTTCTCTCAGTTCCTTTTTTCAGCATTTTTAAGGTTATTATTATGTTGCTAAATTTAACAATTTGATTACTTACATGCGGGAGAATGGAATTTAGCATTTTGCAGTGAAGAACTGTTAAAATTCAAAGTATTTTTTTTTAACATCTATTTTCTTTTCCACCTTTTCCCAGGTGTGTTATTTTTGAATGAGTTATATTGTTTCTTTGTTCAATTTGTCCAAGGGCAGCAAGGGTTTGGAGAATCCTAGCTTAAAATGGTGCAATTAAAGCCTGATGCATAGTTTGATATTATTTCTGCAGAAGATGGAATCATACCTGGCAGGCCACTTCCTTCTGAATGCCATGCAGAACCACATACAGACTATGACGGAGCGGCAGTTAAATGGGGTCTGATGCACCATAAAGAAAGTGTTGCAGATTGTTGTCAGACTTGCTTAGACCAATCAAAAGGTGAAAAGAAGTGTAAAATTTGGGTTTACTGCCCATTTGAGCCTGGTTGCTATTCTCCAGACATATATCAGCACAAGCATCAAGAATGCTGGCTAAAGCAGGTAGAATTCTCATGCTTCCTCCAAAACTCTAGCTATAAATTTTAAAATTGTATATTTATTTTTAAAATTGCAATATGTTAAAACATATTAACATGACTGTTTATTTTGTTTAAAATTACACAAATTCACAACATATATATGTAAAGGGAGAAAAACAGAAAAGGAAAAAGAAGAACCTATGTTTTCATTTAAAACAAAAATCCAATACATATTCATATTAAGCTTAGATCCAAACAGAAAAGGTCAAAACATCTAGCCCCATTGGAAAATTTTCCACATAAAAAGACACCAAATACTGCCTGAAACATGGATGTTGAGTGAGCTATTATCAAATGGCTATCATATAAACCACAAAATTGAGATTTTTTGTTTGTTCTTATTCAAGTTTGAGTTTATTTCAAAGACTGCTACAATCTATGGTCATGTGCGATTATGAATTATATGTTGAGAATTTAAGGGCTATAGATTAATACAAATTCTCTTCTTGATAACTACTTGTGAGCTTGCTGAGTTAATCCTTCATCAAGTCAATTATCAAAGTGCTTATACAAATGTAGAGACAAAATTGATCTTTCTTGTAACTGAGTATTTTGTAATATAGCTAGGAAGGTAAATCTCTGATTTACCTTCCTTACTTTAGGTTTCTGACTTTTACAATTCTTTCCTCAGAGATAACTTAATCATATCCTTTAGTCAATATCTCATCTTCCAATTGCTTCAGCAATTACTAACCTTTAGCTACTTCTGTAGAATACGTCCTTCAGTTACCTTGGAAGTTGTATCATTCAGTTCTTCCTTTAGATAAATCTGCAATCAAAACTGTTCTTGTATTTGCTATCTTTCAAACGCTGTCACCTTCAGACTTATACGTAGACAATCTTGTCCTTAGATCTAATTTGTTATACCTTCAAACTAATACATAGACAATCTTGTCCTTAGATCTGATTTGTTATACCTTCAAACTAATACGCAATTCCTATTCTTTCTTCCACCTTTTGTTAACTTCAAACTTGACTGTAATTGTTACTTAAATATCCGCAGTACATCAGAGACAGATCTGCAAATTTGTTCTTTCTTTTAATATGTTCTACCCCAGACGTTAACTTAATCTTTTCTCCCTTCTTTACGCTGTATTGCCTCAGTAGAATCCACAAAACTTTCTTCTTTTGCACGTTGTATAACCTCAGTATCATCCGCAGATATGTTCTCTTAACTGCAGCATATATAGGGTATATATAGTAGTTCTAGCCAAGTAATTAAGCCGACCTTATAGCCATTAAGTAGGTCGACTTTAACATTTGTTTGTAGGCCAACTTCATAGGCATATCTTCAACGTTTTTAAGCCATTCTTTTGCAACGTCCTGGAGGGTATTCTTCACGCCTTTTACATGACTCTTAATTACACTTATGTACCTAATAGACATCAAGAAGTCTATAGACCTTTACTAAGAATATTTCTCATGACACTCATGAAGAAAGTAAACCGAAAATTCATTTTATTATTGTTGACTTCAGCTTTGCATAAGTACATAATTACATAGTCATAACGAAGACCTACCTAGTTACACTCTTCAACACTCCCTCTTAACTAGGGAGGTATTCATACAGGTACTTGGAAACAGAAGAATCTTATAAGAAAAATCGAATTGGTAATCGCATCTGTATAGCATTATATCAACTAGCATTGTACTAGTGCACGGCCTTGACTAACAACCCCATCTCTTCAATGAGAAAATGGACTTCAATGCTGGTGAGACACATGACTTATAGACACCTTCGTCATTGTCTCTCCAAGGTACATACTCCACCTGGGTGTTCCCAAAGTATGACCTTCCTGGACTATTCTTCTCTTGGGTAGCTAGCCCTCAAAGAATATTGGTCCCCAACTAATCTTATCTTGAATGTCTGATCACATTCTCAAAGAGTATCGAATGCCAGATGATTATCCAATCCTCCATTCTATCTTCCCAAGACCAGAATGATGTGTCTATCTCTCCCTCCCAGGGAGGACCTATTCCACAAGGGAATGTACTCATTCTTATACAAAGAATGTACCTAAGCTCATCCTTAGGAATTACCAAGTTTCTTCCAAGTAAGAAACTTACCATTAGGCTCCCTCTTAACCAGGGACCTACAGCAACAATGGTGAGACACCCAGCTGCTCATGAAGAATTCTTGTCCTCGATGTCATGGATTTTGGTATTGAGGAATCTCCATCTTTTAGCCTCATAGGGCACAAATCATTCATCACTTCCATCCTGAGGCTTGTCAGCTATCAGAGTGATTCAACAAACTTCCTAATCTGGTCCACTATTGTGCCATGCTGCTTTCTTTCGACTCATCTCCCAGGATCATACATCCTTTCTCATGATTAGCAGCCCTGCAAAAATTCATCCATATAAACATTTACATATGAATCTTTTAAAACAAAAGTTACCTCAGTGATGATCTTTCACCATGACATCTTCTTGTAAGCATCGGCATCATCCATACAGATTGACACATCTCCTAATTATATGTCTTTCCATGGGTCTCCTTCTTTGCCAGACTTCCATCATAGTCTACATATCTTTCCAGGAGATCACCTAGTCACATCTTATTTCCTTCTAGATGATAACTACCTCTTGACATGGTTGCATTTCATGATCTCTTCCTCTCTGCACGATCTTGATTCCCAGGAACGTACAACTTTCCTAGTTGCTCGTTCATATACAACCCCTCATATTCCATGAGGACATTGATTTCATTTGTTCGTGCATTTGAGAGATACTTCTCCATAGATCATATTTCTGAGTATAGAAGTCCATTACCTGCAACCGTATGACATGACTAAAAAACATCTAATGTCAACATATATATATATATATATATACCTCATATCTTTTTCCTTTGAGTCATCCTGTAGCAATTTCTCAAGAATGAAGAGCTTCATTTCCTTGGTCGGCTTCATCAATATGTCATCACATTCAGAGATATGTTTCCATGATGACCCTTGTTCTTGATGACTACTTTACATTAGTAATTTTTGTCAGAGAGGTTTTCTTGGAGCTGATTCACCGGGAGTTCTTGCCATGCTTAGATCAAGATGCTTTCTTGTAATGTCCAGAAGTTTTCCACTTTTTCTAAACTTTCATTTTTCTTTCTTATCCATATTATCATCTCTTTCAGATCTCATAGTTGAGATCTTATGAAGATATCTCTTCAATCTTTGATACCTTCAATTTTTTGTAAATCAGGTCTAAGTGTCATGACCTTCTTTATATCATTGAATGGTTCTTTCAACTTATCATATATTCTCTTGATGTCTCCAATCCTGTTATATAGGGATGTAAGGACTTTGACTAATTTCAGAAGAATCCTTGAGCCCTTCTATCCTTTTCCATGTATTTAGATGAATCTTGACCTTCAGATATTTTTCATGACTTTACTTTCTTCAAGGAATGTGACTATCCTCCTTATGCAAGGAATCTTGGGAACCCCACCAGCTTACAAATTTCCCTGCAAAAACAAAGTCATTATACCAAATTTGATTATAGAATAAAAGATACTTATTTGAAAAGTGAAGATAAAATCCTTAGCTTGGTCGCCTTAACGGTGGTTGATAAAAGATATATTAGTGTTCTTTCTCTTATTTGGTTCTTGCACTGTCAACTTCATGGGAAAGAATTCAGATTTTTTCAAACTCAATGTAAGCAGCTATTCTGAGATCCTCGAATGTACTATTTCACTGTGTATACATATTACTGTTTTGACCTTATTTTGTGCTTCGATTGTAAATACTTCACTATACATGTCTCTGACTTCTGTTGACCATTTATGTGAGACCCTATGTGATACCATCAAACTGAAATGACATACTTCTCATCAAGCTGTGATGGCACCGAGCTAGTGAGACCTTTCTCACTATGGTAGCACGAAACAGTGATATATTTTTCACTGTGGTAGTTCCAAATTGTAGTGTCATACTTATCATGTGATTGATTATACTGAGACTGTAGTTGACCTGTGATTATAACATTGAAGATCTTCACTGTAATATGGATTATACTGATATCTTTTTGTCACACCGAGCCTTAACTGTAAATACACCTTTATAACTCATTCTCCTCATTGCTGTGGTATCAAAATAATATTATAAGAGTAGTACTGAATTGAGGTAGAGGTAATTTCAACACTGTGATGTCATTGAGACTGAGATGTTACCGAGATTTTGAGGTATTTTTCAAGAAGAAAATTTCAAGATAGTCTGCTCACAATTTTAATGCCTGATCAATTTTTTGGTTTATTTGTGATCTTTCATGTTGACAAGTGAATGGTTGGTTATTTTTTAGCTCGTGCTCACATTTGTTGGTTCGTGAAGCTCAAGCACTTTATAACAAAAATAGGCAAAGTCAAACAACACAAATGGTCCACTAGCTCTCTTTTCATTTGCTAATATTATAATGAAGTTTTATTAGAGGCACTGTTTGTTTGTTTGCTTTGGTTAGAAAAGGGTTTGATCTTGGTTTTATGTGATTTTCAATTTATCGTATGTAGCATGTTGAGAAATGGGAAAGAATAACGGGACATTTATTTTGCAGAAATTGATGCTGAAGGAAAATTGCTTTGACATTGTTGATGTTAAGGTATATGTTGTATAAACTATTTATAGTCTAATTTATGTTATATTCTAGTGTTCATTGTCTTTCATTTCTTACAATACATTGTATTTTCTTTTGTTTTCAGAAAATGAAATCAGTATTGATGGTAAGAAGCATGAATTGAAAAAAGAGAAGAGCAATAACATTGGAGTGACAAATGCAAAAAGAGAAAGGAGAACTGGTCTGGTGATACTCTTAGAGCCAATATCTCGCATAAGACACACAAATAAAGACTGATGATCAAGTCTTCCGAGTTGGTGAACTCACCTGTAATGCCTTGACAACACAACGATAATGTTTTGAAGTGATGAAACATCATTTCATGTGTAAATTGTAGTCCAACTAATATTAAGTTGGAAACTCATATTGTAATACTTTAACATTTCATATAATATAATTTATGTGGTTGAAATTATTTATAGTTGCACTTGATGTTGTTTAGTATTGTAATTAAAATATCCGACTTTGTGTTTTCATATTAGATGAACATGCACATTGTATGGCATTTTTTAAATCATACAAATTAATTTATCTTGATTAATAATGAACACAAATAAAACGAATATACGACTAAATTATTCATTTATAATGATTATTAATGAAAGTAAATGAAATGAATATAAACTACTAAATTAGTCATTTATATAATGAATAAATCACTACTGCAAATGATACATTTGTGACTACAAATGATGACTAAATTTTGCATACATACGACTATTAGTAGCTAATTTACAGTATCTTATAACACGACTAAAATTTAGTCACATTTCTTCGGTCATTAATTGGTTTCAAACGATGACTAAAATTTGCATATATATGACTATTAGTAGCTAATTTACAGTATCTTATAACACGACCGACATGTTGGTCATAGTTTTTTGGTCATTAATTGGTTTTCTCGGGTGATCATATAGTAATATATTTTGTTATATATTTGGTCATTAATTGTGACATTTAATGACCAAATCAATGAATAAATGAATGACTAAATCAGTGACCAAATGAATGACTAAATCAGTGACAAAATGAAAGACCAAATGAACGACTAAATTAGTGACCAAATCAGTGACTAAATCAATGACCAAATCAATGACCAAATATACAACTAGATAACAAAATTGAGATAACCAATTAATGACTAAGTTAAAAACAACCAAAAGTTGGTCGCGTTATAAGATACTCTAAATTAGCTACTATTGGTCACCGACTGAAAAATAGTTGTTTATATGCAAATTTTAGTCATTTTTTTAGTAACTAATTAGCCATTTTGTACTAGTGAATGACGGTTACTAACTGTCATCATTGAGGGAATTTAGCTCCAGATCTATCATTTTTGTTGAAATATGACAACTAATTGTAATTAAATGGAATTTACCGGACAATATGTTTTAATTAAAGAGGAAGTTATGCAACGAATTAGCCCATGTTAAACTGGGATGGCACAAGAGGCTTGTAATGTGTAGAGAATAATTATTGATTAAATAGAGTTTCCAATCCCTTGCCCCGTGGAGGTTTCCTTGACACCTTGTCAAGGTTTTACCATGTAACCAATTGTGCATTTATCTATGTATGTTTAACTTTCAGTTTCAGTTAGTTATATGCATTTATTTTTGATCTATTCCCAAACCTAAGAAATGGTATCAGAGCCATAATGGAACTGCTCCACCAGGAAGTCCACTGTTGTTCAATTTAAAATTTCATTGTTTAAAATCCGTCACTGTCTAATTAATGCTGGAGAATGTGAGAGCGTGAGGTCGATAGTTTGCAGAATGAAAAACAATGATGTAAAATAGGACAGAGACTGTCGTTGATTTGAAAGAAGAGGTCATCTCTCACAAAGAGCATGCTTGACACTTAGAGAACCTATGTTGTGAATAAGCTTTAGAATGTTGTAAGATGCCATTTTTTTAATTGAGGAGATCTGTCAGAGAGCCGCTGGGAGACTGCCGCCAGGAGAAGGGGATTATATGCCGCTAAGGAGAGTTATCGGTGCCTGCCGAGCACCGAGTGTTGAGTCTCTACCGATAGAAGGGATAATGCCCCTGCTTGAGCCCACTCGAAGAGGAAGAGGGAAGAGACCGCTGCCAACTTGAAAATAGTGGTGAGCGTGCCTAGAGATAGTGGAGATAGTCAAATTCGGAGCTGTCGAAGGAGAATTCTATCACCGTGTAGTAGGGAGAACCCTGCCACTGAGGGAAGACTATTTAAAGGAAAACCCCTAGTGTTGTATGAAGGAGAATCACTGGTATTTATTGTAGTGTTCGAAAGATGCTAAACTGCAATTATTCCCGCTCCTTGAAAAAACAACAAAAAAGGAGAGTTAGGTATGACCTTTTTTTTTTTAAAGAAATTTATTATTTTTTCAGAAACAGAGTAATATTTGTTTAAAAAATCAAGAAACAGAATTGTTGAAAAGGTTGAAATCGCCGATATATTTTTTAAAGAGAACAAAATTGTTTTTTTTTTTTTTAGAGGGAATTGAAGAGGGATTTCTGTGAAATTTTTGGATTTTTTTTTTTAAGAAATTAATTGAAATAAAAAAACCTAGCTAGTTGAAAGGACGAAGGTTTTTTGAAACCATAGCTAGCTAAAAGAAATAAGGGAAAACCAAAAAACCATAATAGAAAGAAATGGAAAAAATGTCGAATGCAAAATTTGAGGTGGAGAAATTCACTGGGAAGAACAATTTCTCATTGTGGAAAATGAAAGTTAGGGACTTGCTGTTGCAACAAGGGTTGCACAAAGCATTAGACAGGGTGAAGAAAAAACATGAAAGCATGACAGATTCAGACTGGGAGGACTTGGATGCCCGAGTCCTGAGTACCATTAGGTTATGCCTGACAGATGAAGTTCTCTTTAATACTGTTGAAGAGAAAACAATTGAAGGTTTGTGGGAAAAACTGGAAACTTTGTATATGACCAAATCATTGACTAATAGAATTTATTTGAAAATACAATTGTATAGTCTTCGAATAAAGGAGGGTACAAAAGTTGCAGATCATTTCAATGGTTTTAATACACTTATTTTCTAGCTGTCAGATATGGAAGTTAAAATTCAAGAAGAAGACAAGGCTATAACCTTGTTGTGTTCTCTTCCCGAGTCATGGGACCACTTCATAACTTCAATCAGTTTGAGCACTGTTGATTCTTTGAAATTTGAATCAGTTAAGGGTGCTCTGTTATCTAAAGAGGTACAAATGAAATCGAGTATTGAAATGTCTGCACTAGAAGCCATGGTAGCCAGAGGTCGGTCAAAGGAAAGAGGGGAGAAGGAAAGGGGTTCTTCCAGATAAAAATCAAAGGGTGGCAAGAAGTGTAAAGCCAATTGATGGTACTGCAATAAAATTGGACACCTCAAGAAAGACTGTTGGAAACAGAAGGAGTTGGGAAAACAAAATAAGGAATAAAATCAGGTTGATTCATGTATGATTGATGAAGTTTTAACTGCTAAAGCTCTCCCTATTTTTAATGTCTCTCAAGATGTTGAAAATTGGTTGTTAGACTCTGGTGCTTCTCATCACATGAGTCCGCACAGAAGTTGGTTTACTTCATATGAAGTTGTAAATGGTAGTTCTGTGTTTATGGGAAATAATGCATCTTGTCAGACTGTTGGGATGGGAAACGTAAAAATTAAAATGTATGATGATACAATTAAAACATTATCTGATGATAGGCATGTACTCGAATTAAAGAAAAACTTGATTTCTTTGGGAGTTTTGGATTTGAATAGGTATAAATTTACAGGTCAGAATGGAGTGTTGAAAGTCTCAAAAGGAGCTTTGGTTGTTATGAAGGCTGAAAATGTTGGAAATTTGTATAGACTCAAAGGAAGCACTTATGTTAGTGAAACAACAATTGTATAAGAAAAATCAGAAGAAGGTTCTTGTCTATGGCATCAGCGGTTGGGTCACATGAGTGAGAAAGGTCTTCGGGTACTAATGAACTGCAAGTTTCTTCCTAATTTGAAATCCTTGAAGTTGGATTTTTGTAAACATTCTGTGTATGGAAAACAATGTAAGAAAAGGTTCAAGACTGGTAATCATAATAGTAAACAAATTTTAGACGACATTCATTCTGATCTTTGGGAACCATCTCTTACTGTCTTATGGAGGTGCATTATATTTCTTAACATTTATTGATGATTTATCCTGGAAATTTTGGGTTTATGTGTTGAAAAAGAAAGTTGATGTATTTAATGTTTTTAAACAATTTAAATTTATGGTGGAAAAGAAAATAGGCAAATCAATTAAATGTTTAAGAACTGACAATGGTGGTGAATTTACTTCTTTAGAATTTGAAAAATTCTATAAGGATGAAGGGATTGCTAGACATAAAATTGTTGTTTATACTCCTCAACAAAATGGTGTTGTTGAATGTATGAATTAGACTCTTATGGAAACAGCCAGAAGCATGATCAGCAATGCTAACTTGTCAAAGGAGCTGTGGGAAGAAGTAGTATCTACTGCTTGTTATTTAGTTAACAAATCACCTTTAGTTGCCATAAACTGTAAAATTCCTGAAGAATTTTGGTCAGGTTAGTCTTGTGATTATTCACATTTGAATATTTTTGGTTGTGATGCCTATGCTCTTATTCCTAGAAATCATCGTCCAAAGTTAGATCTAAAATTGAAATGTTATGTCTTTGTTGGGTATGATTATGAAGTAAAAGGATATAGGTTGTGGGATCCTTCTTCACTAAAGATAGTCATTAGTAGAGATGTAACATTTAATGAATCTTCTCTTCTAAAATCAGATGTTGGAAAAGTTGAACAAGAACAGGTATTGCCAAATTATAAAATTCAATTGGAGACAAAAACCTTTTCCAAAAAGTCAAAAGGAAGGAGAGACTTCTGATGAAAAAGGTGAAGAAGCAAAGGAAACTAGAGAAATTCTAGAGCAAATTCAACAACTAGATACTCTAAGAAGGTCTACAAGGGAAAGAAAAACACCCAAAATGTATGAAGATTCTGCTTCATTTTTTGTGTTGATTATTAAATATGGGGAACCTTCTTGTTATCAGGAAGTAGTAGATGATGCAGATAGCGAGATATGGAAAAAATATATGGAAGAAGAAATGGATTCCTTAGCCAAGAAAAATACCTAGAATCTTGTAGAACTTCCTGAAGGGAGAAGTGTTGTTGGGTGCAAATGGGTCTTCAAGTTTAAGAGAAAATTTGATGGAAGTATTGATAGGTATAAGGCAAGGCTAGTTGCAAAATGGTATTCTAAGGTTGAAGGTATTGATTTTCATGAATTTTTTTCACTAGTCGTTAAACTTGTTTCTATTTGTACTATGTTAGCACTAACTGCATTACTTGACGTTGAGTTAGAACAATTAGATGTTAAAATAACCTTTCTTCATGGTGATTTGGATGAAGAGATATATATGGATCAGCCAGAAGTTTTTGTACAAGGTCGCAGCAAAATATTAGTTTGCAAGCTCAGGAAATCATTGTATGGCCTGAGGCAGCCGCCCAGACAATGGTACAAGAAGTTTGATTCCTTCATGGTGAGCTAGAATTTTATCAGAAGTGAGTATGATCATTATTTATACTTCAAAAGTTTCAATGGCATATTCATTATCTTAGTGTTGTATATTGATGATATGCTTATTGCAAGCAAAAGAATGGAATAAATCAACAGGTTAAAGGCTCAACTCTCTATGACGTTTGATATGAAGGATCTTGGAGCGGTAAAACATATCTTGGGCATGGAGATACAAAGAGACAGGAATAATGGTAAGATTTGGTTATCACAACAGAAGTATATGGATAAAGTACTTGAAAATTTTGGTATGAACAATGTGAAACTTGTTAATGTTCCATTAGCTTCCCATTTTAGGCTTTCTTCGGATTTAAGTTCTAGTACTAATGAAGAACAGAAGTATATATCTCATGTACAATATGAAAATACGGTAGGAAACTTAATGTATGCGATGGTATCTACAAGACCTGACATTTCACATAAAGTTGGAGTTGTTAGCAGGTTCATGGAAAATCCAGGGGAAGAACATTGGCGAGCATTGAAATGGGTGCTTCAGTATTTGAGAGGCACAAGTGACCATTGCATCAGCCTTGATGGTCATGAAGGTTTAGTTTACGTATATGTGGATGTTGATTATGAAAGTGATTTGGACAAAAGGAGGTCTAATATAGGTTATGTTTTTACTCTTGCAGGTGGAGAAATAAGATGGATGTCAAAGCTTCAAGAGACAATTTCTTTGTCCACTACTGAAGCAGACTATATAGCTGCTTTTGATGTCTGTAAATAGGAAAGCTGGTTGAAAGTTCTGCTTGATGAGATTGGAAGGATGTACGAGAAAGTGAATGTGTTCTGTGACAGTCAGAGTGCTATTCATTTGGCTACAAATCCAGCCCATCATAGCAAGACCAAGCACATCGATGTAAGGTATCACTTTGTGAGACATGTAATCAAAGGTGACAAAGTAGTTCTCAATAAGGTTCATACATAGGAAAATCATGCAGATATATCCACAAAGCCAGTCACAGTAGAGAAGCTGCTGAAAATGTGAAGTTGGGTTACAATTTTTTCCCTTTTTTGAAAAAAAAATTCATTATTTTCTGCCTTTCAACTTTCTACAAGCCAAAACAATTTTTCTATTTAGAATTTCATTTTGCAATAAAAATAAAAGTTGTCAGAAATTTTATTAGCTTTCTATTACTTATTTTTTGGAATTTTTTTATACACATTTGATATGTCAACTTAGCGTTTCTTTGTGTGTGTTTTTTTTAACAATAAAAGGGTTCATAAGAAGTCATGTTAATACACACTAGTGTATTCTTTGAAACTTTGTGTTTTTGAGAAACAAAATGTGTTACAACAATCTAGACAGAGTCTACTTCGAATTCGTTATATTTACAAAACCAAATGATGCATATCATAATTATTAGAATTTTTGGAATTAATCCAATATGAAAAAACTGCATATTTTGAATATGTTTCATGACGCACGAAATTTTTCAACATATAAGTTATAAACTAAAAATCTAAAAACTACCCATTATAGATGACGAACCAATGTAATGCACCATAATTTCTTCAATTTCTTTACAATGTATTTTGGAAGATACAGAATATTGATTCTACTGAATCATAATGACCTTCAGAAATTGTTTGCGCCCGTTTTATTACAAAATTAATTAAAATTAGTAAATACTTATGAAATTCCATAAAAGTTATATTTTCTGAAAGTAGATTGAATTCTAAAAATGCTTGTCTTAGTTTTGACAGTTAATTCAAAATGTTTCATGGAGTTTAATCAGTCCAAAGTTGAAGATATGTATTCAAAGCTTAGCTCTGCGTAATTGCAGACGTGTTAATTCGCCCAAACTTTTAAAAAAGTTCGGTCGAATTGTTTTTTACGCCGATGGCCCGTCAAGTGTAACGACACAAAAGTTCAGTTGAATTTATTATAAAAGTTTGACCGAAAATTTACTTGACTTTCTGTCAGCCGGAAAATACAACGAAGCCCCTCCAAAAAAATCATTTCACGGAAATATAAATTGACGTAAAAGCATTCATTATTTTCGCATAATTTCGCACGTTTCTTCATTTGGTTTGATTTTGCAAAGGATTGTTTTGGGTTTAAGGACTTTTCTTAGAGGTACATTCAAAGAACATTTTTGCAAAGTATTGTTTTGGGTTTAAGGAATTTTCTTGGAGGCACATTCAAAGGACATTTTTGCAAAGGATTGTTTTGGGTTTAAGGAAATTTCTTGGAGGTACATTGCAAGGACATTTGTTGGAGGCATGTGATACATTTTTTGGATGTTTTTGGGCTTCATTTTTTTTAAGGTATATTTTTTATAAAGGTTTTGGGCTTAATTTTCATTATTTTTTTAAAGGTATTTTGTTTTTAGAAGTTTTGGGCTTAATTTTCATTGGTATTTTTTTTAAATATTTTTTTTTTAGAATTTTTGGGCTTAATTTTCAAAAGACATTTTTTTGGATGTATTTTGTTGTTAGAGGTTTTTGGGCTTAATTTCCAAAAGACATTTTTTGGTTTTAAGGTATCTTGTTTTTAGAAGTTTTGGGCTTAATTTTCATTGTTTTTAGAGGTTTTTGCACTTAATTTCCAAAAGACATTTTTTGGACTTAATTTCAAAAGGAATTTTTTTAGGATTAATATTCAAAGGACATTTTTTGGAGGTATTTTTAAAGTGATATTTTTTTAGAGGTTTTTTTGAAGTATTTTTAAAGTGGCATTTTTTAAGAAGGTGGAATTAATTTTCAGTAGACATTTTTTGGAGGTATTTTTTGAAGTGACTTTTTTTAGAGTACGTGTTATGGGTTGAAGTAAAATGTATTTTGTCTCACTTTTTAAATAAAAATTTTTTGCAAGACTTGGAAGGAAATATTTTGAGCTTCGTTTCATTTTTATAAGACATTTTTTTCTCGGATTTTTTAAAGTAAGTGTTTTGGATTGAAGTATGTACTTTTTGCAAAAATTTTAAAATGATTTTTTTAAAATTAAATCTTTTGTGATTTTTTTTAATTGAGTTTTTGTCTAAATTTTTGAAGGAAAATTCTTGAACTTCATACTCTATTATCATGGGAAATCAAAGGAATTTCACGAGAAAATATGATCGAACAAGAAACGTTGAGGAACGTAGAGAACAAAGGAGAGAATCTAGCAAAAGAAAGAGAGAAGCACTCTCAAATATTGAAAGGGAAAATCAACTTCAACTAGAAGTTGAAGCAGGTATGTGAATTTAAATATTATGAATTTGGTATTTAAAATTTTCCTAGTGTAAAATGTGTTCAGGCTTAATTTTTATTTGATAAACTAGTTTGAAAAATATTTTGCAATGTAAACAAAGAGAGATATCCCTCAAAACATTGATGATGAGATACACAATTTTGAAAGAGAAAGTGAAAGAGATATTGAACCAATGATTGAAGATAGTGAAAATGTTGAAAGAAATTAAAGTGAAGAAATTGAATCACAAGGTATGTACACACACACACACACACACAGAGAGATATATATATGTTGAACACATGCACATATTATTGAAATTATACATATTTATTTATTTATTTATTTATTGAATATGTAAACTTATTATGTACTATTCATTCGAATATGTACAGATGAAATCAATGTCAATGATGAGAAGTTAGAAAATGTTGACACTCACACATATGGAGATAAAAGAGCTGACCATGTTATACGATATCGTGTTAAACAAATTTTTGATACGTACTTCATAAAGGAAAATGTGACAGTTCAAGCACAAATTTTGAAAGGTCTCGTATCATTAATGAAATTAAAAGAAGCTACAACTTTATTCGGTATTCGAAAATCAACAAAAGATAAAAAATGAAGGAACATGTGATACAAAATATAAATAGTGCTATAAATTCAATTAGAAAATCTAGACAGAAAAATGTTTTAGTCGTACGTAGAGAAATACATATGGTAGTGGTTTCATCAAGTACTAAAGAGAATCGCTTGGTAAAATCTATGGCACGAGCATTAGGAACCTCACGAAAAAATTTGCACAAACATCAGAAATTTCGGTTGCAAATAGATGTAAATGATGAACTCGCTTAAAGGAGAGCTATTTGTAGGCAGCCATACAAATATAGACTTGGAGAAAATGTTAGAAAAACAATATATGAATATTGGAAGAAAAATTCACGTGTTTCACCAAATGCAAGTGATGTGATGCGAAGAAGAATAACACGAAATCAGTATGAAGAACATGAAAAACATTTATTGGACACCACTCTGATAGAGTTGTTCAACAAGTTAAAAGAAGAGAATCATGAAATTCATGTCTCAATTAGTGCTTTTGTTCAACAAAAACCATGGTATGTAAAACCTATCACCATAAGCGACACTTGTTGTTGTCATTATCATGTGAAATTTCAGTTATATTATGACATATTCCTTAATTTTGGTAGAAAATTTTGGAAAGATTCACCTCCTCCTTCCACTATCTTTGATTTCATATCTCAAATTTGATGTGAAAGAGAAAGCAATGAACTATTTTACGAAAATAAATGTGTTGGTGGTAAAAAATGCGATGATTGTGGAAATTTGACTAAATTTCAAAACAAATATCATATTGATATAAATGATCAATCATTGTGCAACATGAAAGTGAAATGGAAGAGATATGAATATATCCATACATCGATTCAAGGTCAAAATAGTGCTAAAAGAATTGAATTACAAAAAGAATAGATTTTTGTGATAGATTTTTGAGAAAGTTTGAGGCAAAAATTTATAAATACACTAAGCATTCCCATAGAGCTCGATGGCAAGACTTGCAATTCAAAAATTCCCGTGAATTTTTTCCACCAGGGACCATTTTGTCAGTAACTGATTTTGCAGAAAACTACACATTTGTTGCACAAAAAGAAATTCAGAGTGGATACTATCATTCTGACTAAGTTTACTTGCTCGTCCATATTCTATATATACATGCTAAACAACAGATTGATCATATAGAAAGCACCAGGGAAAATCGGCATGTTATTAAATAATATCACTTTTATATCAGTGACGATCATACACATGATACATATTTTTTACAACACTGTTTTGGAAAGATTTATGACTCCTTGAAAAGTCGTGGAATAAAATTCAATGAATATTGGATATGGTTAGATGGATGTGCAGGTCAATTCAAATCTTCACGATCACTATTTTGGTTGTGTTGTCTTCATAAGAAAACCTGCATTAAACATTGTTGGAATTTCTTTGAGACTGGCCATGGAAAAGGAGAACATGATGGTGCAGGGGCATGCATAAAATGATCACTTCGAAGATATCAAATGAACCCCTCTACAAACTGACTTGTGGACACTAAATTTTTTTTTCAATGGTGCATTGCTGCTCTAAGCCATGAGACTAACCAATCAAGGGAAGTGCGAAGGTACAGTTAATTTAATTTTTATTGGATATCCAATTTTAAACAGCATACATTTATCAAAATGATTATATTTGATGGTATTTTGATATCATATTTACATTCTTCTTTGAATTTTCCATATATAGGTTTTTTTGGCATATTGGGATCGAAGATGTAGATAGATCAATTGGAAATGACGTTGAAACAATAAAAGGGACTTGAAAATTGCATTCAATTAAAACAAAGTTGTCCACAAATGTGTTTGCATTGGATAAAAGAAAATATTCTTGTTTTTGTCATGTTTTCATAGACAACACAAAATCCAATGATGTTTGTGAAAACAAAATGTATGTAAAATATTGGAAACATGCAGAGCTAAATACAAAGGGGAAAATGTTCGTTGCAATGTTTGAAGAAATGCAATCAAAGGAGACTACAATATCATATGATGGTGATCGAGTTTCTGATCTTGTTAGAGAAGGTAACATTTGAATTTCTTTCAAATGATAGAGATCTAGAAATAGATACTAAAATTATTTTAAAGTTAATTTTTCATGTTAATTATGATATAAATTTAAATACATAAGTTTGTTTTATTGTGCAGGAGATGTTTTTGATGTAATTTCACCTACTTTCAACGATGCAAATGTGAAGTATTATTTGATGCGTTGCACTGAACGATAGATGAAATTATTAGAAAACTATAATGATCACAGGTTTCCATATGATAGAGGATCTATTATACTAAAAGGTTATTTTTTCAGACAAACTAATCAAAGTGGGGATTTTGTTTACTTTGAAGACCATGAACCTGATGTCATAAGTTGTCAATATAATCACTTGGTGTGTGTTGCATGCATAAAGTTGATAGAGGTTCTATTAAAGAAAAAAATGAAAAATTAAGAAATGGGAAATGTTAAAATCCGATCATGAATGGATCATTGAAGATGGTATTCCATCGGAATTTTTTTGATTGAACTACCCAACGATTTCTTGTCTTTCGATTCATGTTTTAGAATTTCTAGAACTCAACTAAAAATTGAACTGCCTTGTTATGTTATCTGTGCAAGTGTTTGCACATGTACATTGTTTTGGTACATGTACACTAGTATCAACTGAAAGTAGCTTTTCTATGTGCATTGATGAAAATTTTTGCATGTACTAGATATATATGTTCTAGAATACATAATTAACTGAAAGTGGCTTTTCGATGTGCATTGATGGAAAATGTTGCACCTGGATATATATGTTCTAGAATGCAATTAACTGAAACTAGATTTTCTATGTGCATTGATGAAATTTTTTGCACGTACTGGATATATATGTTCTAGAATTCAATTAATTGAAAGTATCTTTTCTATCTGCATTGATGAAAAATGTTGCATGTATTGGAAATATATATGTTCTAGAATACAATTAATTAAAAGTAGCTTTTCTATGTGCATTGATGAAAAATGTTGCAAGTACTGGATATATATGTTCTAGAATGCAATTAGCTGAAAGTAGCTTTTCTATGTGCATTGATGAAAAATGTTGCACATACTGGATATATATGTTCTAGAATGAAATTAACTGAAAGTAGTTTTTCTATGTGCATTGATGAAAAATGTTGCACGTACTGGATATATATACATTATAGAATGCAATTTTAAAATTTTATGATTGTTTGCTACATCTAACAAGACCTAGAATCTTATGATTGTTTATATATATATACACACACACACACACACACACGCACATGTCGATATGTATTGCACTTCAATCATTTTAACATATATATTGAAACATGTACTTAAATCATTTCCACATGTACATATATTCATGTGAACTTTTTTTTGTTTGGAAAATGACAACTTGAATTTTAAAAACAAAACATTATATCATAATCACATGCCAAATGTAGTTCAACCATCCAAAACTTGAGTTTTAAAAACAAAACATTATATCACAACATTACTTCACATGCCAATTGTAGTTCAACTATCCAATAAAAACAAAACATTATATCACATGCCAAATGTAGTTCAACCATCCAAAACTTAAGTTTTAAAAACAAAACATTATAGATCACAACATTACTTCACATGTCAAATGTAGTTCAACCATCCAAAACTTAAGTTTTAAAAACAAAACAAATTATAACACAACATTACTTCACATGCCAAATGTAGTTCAACCATCCAAAACTTGAGTTTTAAAAACAAAAACATTATATCACAACATTACTTCACATGCCAATTGTAGTTCAACTATCCAATAAAAACAAAACATTATATCACATGCCAAATGTAGTTCAACCATCCAAAACTTAAGTTTTAAAAACAAAACATTAATATAGATCACAACATTACTTGACATGCCAAATGTAGTTCAACCATCCAAAACATAAGTTAAAAAAAAAAAACAAATTATAACACGACATTACTTCACATGCCAAATGTAGTTCAACCATAAAACTTTAAAAACAAAACAAATTATTTAACACAACATTACTTCACATCACATGCCAAATGTAGTTCAACCATCCAAAAATTGAGTTTTAAAAACAAAACAAATTATATATAACACTGTAACATTACTTCACATGCCAAATGTAGTTCAACCATCCAAAACTTAAGTTTTAAAAACATTATATATCACATTCACATGTACCAAATGTAGTTCACATAAAATATGTCCAAAATTTGTAGATCTCACAAGTATCAAGTATCAAGTTATATATGACTGCATCTAGATAAGACTATATATAAAAAAGTAAATTTAAGACTAAATCTATTGAAAATATAATGTTGCACATGTGCATGTGCATCATCCATCAAATAGTGCATGTGCATCATCCATCAAATACAGATGGATGTAGTGTCTCTCCCAGCAAAGTCACAATCCTCTAGCTATCCTGCGAAGCATGGGGAACCTGTACACAATGTATACAAAATTAAAATTTGATGTTTTAAAATTGAGTGAGAATATATAGAACTTCATGTAAAAAACAAAATGTAAAAAAAATCATGAAATACGAGGTTCCCTGTCCATTTGTTACTCATCCACTACAACTTCCCCCACAAGAACATCTTGAATAGTAAACTGTACAATATACATGTACAGTTATATATATATTAAAAATTTTCAAATGAAAATGCATATATAAACTTATTTTCAATAATATTAAAAAAAAAGTTAGACAACTTGTTCAAATGGTTGAAATGGTGTGGATGTTCCTATCTCCATCGCTAGAGTCCGTGGAGAAAAGAAATCCTCTATAGGAACCTAAAATTCAAAAAAATTAAAAGTATAAAATAACTCAAGATCAAGATCTCAATTTATAATAAAACTTTTAAACTTCAATTTATAAATTATAACTTAAAAACATATATTTAAGTGAAAAAATGAATACTTCTGCTGGTGGATTTGGCACATCTCCTAAGAGAGGCTCCAAAAGAAAATCTCCAAAAACCTAAAATTCAAAAAATTTAAAATAACTCAAAATCTCTAGATCTCAATTTATAATAAAACTTTTAAAATTCAATTTATAAATTATAACTTAAAAACATATATATATTTAAGTGAAAAATTGAATACTTGTGCCGGTGGTTTGGCACATCTCCTAAGAGTGGCTCGGAAAGAAAATCTCCAAAAACCTAAAATTCAAAAAATTTAAAATAACTCAAGATCTAGATATATCTCATTTTTTAATGGAACTTTTTGAGGTGGAATATATAACTTAAAAACATAAATTTTAAAAGTGAAAAATTGTTCATACTTGTGATGGTGGATTTGGCACATCTCCCAAGGAAGAAGAAGATACCACCATCCCAAAAAATTGGACGGAATCGGAATCTATTAAAACATTTTATTATATATATGTACATGTACATGTGTGCACAATTATTTATTTTAAAAATATATCATCATGTTTCGATATATATAATAATAGATAAAAAATTAATTATACATCATCATGTTCACTTAAAAAACACTAACATTTGCCAACATATCTTGATGGTGAGAACCATATTGATTATATGATTTATGGTGAGACCCATCTTGATTGTTTGAATCGGAGGCTCCAACCGTGATATTAATATCTTCTTCATTCATCAAGCATGACAAATGAAAATGGTGTTAACATATAATGATACATTTTTGTTAGATTAATGTATATAAATAAATGTATGTATATATTTATTTATTACAAATCGTACATGTGTTAAAATAATTGAACCCTAACCATTAACACATACCGTTCCCATTCCCTCTTCCTCATGAAAAATCAGGTCCTACCAACAATTGTGACAATTCTTTTCATATGTTTTCAGATCTTCAACACTCATGTTGTCACTCTCTTCATCTGTATAATACACAAAATTAGCGCATGCATTCTCACGTGCTCTTTGTTGATTCAGACAAACATCGACTCCACCTAATCCACTGTGAACATTTTCAACGATGGCATCCCTTGCTTCTTGCCTAATTTGCAAAGTGGCATCTATCTCTGACCGCAAAGTTTCGACACAAAGAGGCTGACTAACCAATGGTGGCTCAAGGCGAGGCAACTCAACATCATGCCTAGCGCCCCTACGGTCACACAATCGACCTTTTCCAGGACCAAAAAATCAAAGGGAAGGTCATTGTAATTGGGTTTCATTTGCAAAAATAATTCTGCATAAAATAATTTTGCAAAAAAAAGTGGAACCTCGTCATTCCATGGGAATTTTCCATAGGCCGCAAGGTGTCTATCATACAAATAGTGAGCTATATGAGGGTGCTTGAAATATTTCACCTTCAACATATTTCTTTTATGCTCTTCTTTGAAATTAAACATAGACTTGGCCATTGCTATTGTAACTCTTTGTTTAACAACCTCCCATTTATTGGGACCCATCACTGTTTCCTTTCTTTTTCTCATCACTTCTACAAAAGTATTAGTGGTTGGCCCAAGATTTCGGTACACATCTACTAGTTCACCTAAAGAGTGTGTAATTATTTCCACGCTTTGTCAACTCTAAGTAGGTACAGTCAAATCCATGAGATCTCTCTTCAATTTTTCATGAAGATGTTGACACCTTTCTAATGTTCATTGCTGCATGTTTTTTTCCCAAGGTATATCGGAAATGTCAAACAGATAAGTCGTGGTTGGTGGAAAACCTTCTTCTCGAATGATGCGTTCTTCCCTACGTATTTTTTGAGCAACATTTAGAGCAGCATTTTCAGCCTCTGCATCAATATATAAATTTTTTTATATTAAAAAAACATGTGTAAACAAATTTGTACAAATTTAATGAAAATAATATTCAAATTGATGGCCACCTCGATGTGGTTGGCTAGCATCTTGCCCACCCTGAGACTGTTGACAACCAGAACGACCCTGCCGAGAACCAATACGACCACTGATTGGTTGAGAGCCAACACGACCATCCGTTGATTGGCCTCTGGGGGAATACATATCACCACCTTCACGCAATCCACCAATAATTTTTGATGGCCCTCCAAGGGAATGTGAACCACCACCAACCTCACAAAATGAGATAGAAGTTTCATAAAAAAATATGAATTTATAATCAATTCAAAAATACATTCATACATATAAATACATGTGCATATTCATTGATTAAATTGCGTGAACCATGGGCATGCTCCATTGATGGAGTGGACACCCTTTTCCTCTTATCTCCTAAAAAATAAAAAATGAAACTTATTAACAACTAATTTAACTCATAAAATTGATAAAAAATCAATTCCATATGTACACACATGTATGTATATGTATGGAGATTTAAGATTATATTTAAATACCTTGAACATCCCTCGATCCCTGATCCCCCTCTCTTGTAGAGATATGGGATTTTGTTGATCTTCGTCATTCATCCTCCATGATATATATATCTACAGTAGACGTTTACAATTATTTTTTTAAATTGCTATTTAAAATAAATTCAAAATAAATTTTAGAAAATCAATGTAATTTAGTGTACACAAATTATGTAAAACACAACTTTCAAAGCACTAATTGATGTGCAAAACTCAATTTAAGAAAAAAAATTATAAAAATGTTAAGTTCACCAAATTTCTCTTTACATGGTGGGAGCACACTTGGTATAACATTGAGAAAAATAGACGATCGTTAAAAAAGAAGCATGAAACTCCATTTAAACAAAAATTTGTTGAAGTCCTCACATTTTAGTTTTATAAAAATGTGAAGTTCACCACTTGTTGCAAATGTGAAGTTCACCAAGTTGCGCTTTACATGGTGTTGTTGGAGCACACTTGGTATATAATTGAAAAAAATACATGGTCATTTAAAAAGACACATTTATAAGTACAAAACACACACATATCCAAGATATGTTACAATGTCCATCAATAAATTTTGAAGGAGAGCTTCTCAACACTAATTCATCTTTGAGAGATGAATCTTGAATTTTTGAAGAAGAATGTCTCAAAACTATATCATCTTTGAGAGATGAATCTTGCATTGGCATTACCCCATATAATTATAATTCATCTATTAATTCATCTTTGGTAGATGAATATTGAATTGGCATTTCCCCATGCAATAGATCAACATACATCTTATTCACATTTGTACAATTTCTTATACTAAAAAATTGAATTGGCTAACAATATTGTTTTCTATTACATGCAGTTCCTTTAGCCTCTCCTTCTTAACTTGGTACATGCCTTTCATTTTGTTTCACACAAGTTCAGAATTGGTGAAACTACAATTCCATTTGATCATACTCCATAGCTGTTCCTAAGCCTTCTATCAATGCAATATAATATGCCTCGTTGTTTTTTGTTCTACCCGGTATATTCATTTTCCTTTGGACGACCTTGCCAGTTGCAATATTGGAAAGGACATATGTAATCATTGCTTTCCCTGTATTGTGATAGTAAGAAATATCTATGCATAATGTGCATTTTTCAACCATATTTAGTGGGTTTTTTTATCCCTGAAAAAAAAATTCAATAAAAATATATTAAATTAACATTTATTGCAAATGCATGGGAGAAATGAGACATGTGCATGAGATAAATGACATGTGCATGGTTGATCTTAAAGTTTGACTTAAATTTTATGGTAGAATTCATATCTAGAAATGACATGCATTAAAGATTGCAATGTTTAGAGTTTAAGGGAGATTTATGACACATATACATGGTTCATACATGGTTTGCATGAAAGTTTGCCTTAAAATTTATGGCAGAAATGACAACTAGAAATGACATGTCTTAAGAAAGGATGAGATCCAGAGGCTACCTGGCCCTTTACATGCATTAAGAAAGAATGAGATCCAGAGGCTACCTAGCCCTTTACAGACTCCTTTAGAACTTATAGAAGTTACGACTCAACCAACAAACTAAAATCCTATGGAAGTTCAGCCACTTTAGGTTCAATTTTTAGGCCTTAAATTTTTCCTTGAATTAATGGGGGAAAGCCTTGAATTTTGGGGATCCTATCCTATGAGAGTCAAACCACTTTAGGTTCAGTTTTTAGTCCTTAAATTTTTCCTTGAATTAATGGGAGAAAGCCTTTAGTTTGTGGAAGAAATGACATTCACATGGTTTGCAAAATTATTTTATGCACTTACTAAAACAACTAGTTCTGGTGGTTGATGAAGTTATGTCAAAAGTCACACCTTTATGAGTTTGTGGGAGAAATGAAATAGAAATGACACATGCCTTAAATTTTGCCTAAAAATTTATGGGAGAAGGGATAAATGACACATGTACAAGGTTTGCCTTATATTGGTAGTGGTTTATGGATATTAAAATGAAGAAGTTCTATTTCCGTTCTAGAGATTGACTATAGGGGCATTTACTAGATATGTCACCTTTGAGAAAAGATGAGATCCAGAGGCTACCTGGCCCTTTACAGACTCTGCCTTTAGAACTTATAGAAGTTAACACTTAACAGACAGACTAAAATCCTATGGAAGTTCAAAATCATATGAGAGTTCAACCACTTTAGGTTCAATTTTTAGGCCTTAAAGTTTGCCTTGAATTAATGAGAGAAAGCCTTTAGTTTGGGGGAGAAATGACATTTACATGGTTTGAAAATTTATTTTATGCACTTAATAAAACAAATAGTGGTAGTGGTTGATGAATTTATGTCAAAAGTCATGCACTTTTATGATTTTAGGGGAGAAATGAAAAATTTCCTTATAATTTATGGGAGAAATAAAATAGAAATGACACATGCCTTAAATTTCGCATAAATTCTATGGGAGAAGGGAGAAGTGACACATGTACAAGGTTTGCTTTAAAATGGTAGTGGTTTATGGATATTAAAATGAAGAACTTCTATTTCTGTTTCAGAGATTGACTATAGGGGCATTTACTAGATATGTCACCTTTGATAAAAGATGAGATCTAGAGGCTACCTGGCCCTTTATAGATTCTGCCTTTATAACTTGTAGAATTTAACACTCAATAGATATATTAAAATCCTATGGAAGTTCAAAATCCTATGATAGGCTACCTGGCCCTTTACATGAAATGACATGCCTTAAGAAAGAATGAGATCCGAAGGCTACATGGCCCTTTACATGCCTTAAGAAAGGATGAGATCTAGATGCTACCGGGCCCTTTAGAGACTCCTTTAGAATTTGTATAAGTTAAGACTCAACAAACAAACTAAAATCATATGGAAGTTCAACCACTTTAGGTTTAGTTTTTAGGCCTTAAAGTTTGCCTTGAATTATTGGGGAAAGCCTTGAGTTTGGGGGATCCTATCCTATGGAAGTTTAGCTACTTTAGGTTCAGTTTTTAGGCCTTAAATTTTTCCTTTAATTAAAGGGAGGAAGCCTTGAGTTTGGGGGATCCTATCATATGGAAGTTCAGCTACTTTAGGTTCACATTTTAGGCCTTAAAGTTTGCCTTGAATTAATGGGAGAAAGCCTTGAGAAATGACACATGCTTTAAAAACTTTGCCTAAGAATTTATGGGAGAAATGACACATGTATGGGAGAAATGGCACATGTACATAGTTTGTCTTAAATTGGTTGTTGTTTATGGATATTAAAATGAAGAACTTCTATTTAGATCTATTCTAGAGATTTATTGTAGGGGCATTTACTCGATATGTCACCTTTCAGAAAAGATGTGATCTAGAGGCTACCTGGCCCTTTACAGACTCTGCCTTTAGAACTTATAGAATTTAACACTCAATAGACAGACTAAAATCCTATGGAAGTTCAACCACTTTAAGTTTTTAGGGCTTAAATTTTTCCTTGAATTTATGGGAAAAAGCCTTTAGTTTGTGGGAAAAATGGCATGTCCATGGTTTGCCTTAAGTTTATGGGAGAAATCAGATCTATAAATGACATGCCTTAAAGTTTTCCTTGCCTAGAGTTTAAGATAGAAATTACATGTACATAGTTTGCCTTAAAGTTTGCATTATAGTATATGGGAGAAATGACATTGTCTTATAGTTTTTGGGAGAACCGACATAGAAATTACATATCTCAAAAGTCATAGGGTTTTCCTTAGAATTTATTTTGCCTTGAAATTTATGGGAGAAATCACATCTAGAAACTTTTATTTTGACATCTGTAAATAGGCTAAGAACATTAAGAAAAAACTTTCAACTTACAAATTAGTTATGTCCTTAATAAGAAGTAAGATTTAGCACTTATCAAATTGTTTAATAATTTATAGTAATGTCATTTTTGGCTTGTACTATCATTCATCCTTGATATGTACAATAATTTTACAACTTCAACATCAGCCTACACTATCATCATAAATTAGTCATGTCCTTAATAAGAAGTATGATTTAGCACTTATCAAATTGTTTAATAATTTATAATAATTGATATGTACAAGAATTTTACAACTTCAACATCAACTTACACTATCATCATATCATTTTAGCCATGTCAATCTAGATTATTTATATCCATTACATCATAAAACACTCCACTTTTAACATTTTAAAAGAATAAATCAACATGGAAGGTGTTAATCTAGGTACATTAATACACTCCACTTTTAACATTTTACAAGAATAAAGCAACGTGGAGGGTATAAATTTAGGTACATTAATAAAATACAACCATGTCAATCTATATTATTAAGATCTATTACATCATATTTAACACAATCTAGATTATTTATATTCATTACATCCTAAAACACTCCACTTTTAACATTTTACTGGAATAAAGAAACATGGAAGGTGTAAATTTAGGTACATTAATAAAATACAGCCATGTCAATCTAGATTATTAAGATCCATTACATCATAAAACACTCCACTTTTAACATTTTACATTTTACTCACCTTGAGTTTGGGGGATCCTATCCTATGGAAGTTCAATACAGCCATGTCAAACTAGATTATCAAGATCCATTACATCATAAAGCACTCCAATTTTAACATTTAACATTTTACTCCATTTGAGTTTTGGGGATCCTATCCTATGGAAGTTCAACTACTTTCAGTTTTTAGGCCTTAAATTTTTCCTTGAATTAATGGGAGAAAGCCTTGAGAAATGACACATGCTTTAAAGTTAATGGAAAAAGCCAATGACACATGCTTTAAAGTTTTTTTTTAAGATTTTATGGGAGAAATGACACATGTATGGGAGAAATGACACATGTACATGATTTTCCTTACAGTGGTTGTGGTTTATGGATATTAAAATGAAGAAATTCTATTTAGATATATTCCAGAGATTGACTGTAGGGGAATTTACTGGATATGCCACCTTTCATAAAATATGAGATCCAGAGGCTACCTGGCCCTTTACAGACTCTTCATATAGAACTTGTAGAAGTTAACACTATCTAGCCCTTTATAGTCTCTGCCTATAGAACCTTGTAGAATTTAACACTCAAAAGATAGACTAAAATCCTATGGAAGTTCAACCACTTTAGGTTCAGTTTTTAGGCCTTAAAGTTTACCTATAATTAATGGGAGAAAGCCTTTAGTTTTAGAGTAACCTTATAAAATGCTTTAATGTGAAGATAGTACTTTACCTACAAAACAATGGAATTGAAGACTGTTCTTATATATCAGAGTTATGTTATGACATCTTTATCTTCCCTACCTGAAATGATATTTTCTTCCTTTCCCTGTATATTTCAAGGTACTGAAAGAACGAATTTTTTGAATGGCATGGTTTTCAAGATTTGGAGTTGTTATTTTTCATTTCTATTGAAACTAAAATTTTGTTATTTTTCATTTTTCTTAGAGCTATTTCATATCATTCTAATTCTCATAACTGTGACATATATTTATTAATTCTTTTTTTTCAATTTTGTTAAAGGGTTCTCTATTGAAACTAATAGTTTGTTATTTTTCATTTTTCTTAGAGTTGTTCCATATGAGTCTAATTCCCATAAGTGTGACATATATTTATTAATTCTCTATTTTCAATTTTGTTTATAGGGTTTTCAATTTTTCTTCCATTCCCCTCTCGGTTTAGTATCTTTTCTAGTTTGATAACTAACAAGTTCAGAGTGGAGAGTAAATCTAGAATGTCCTAAATATATGCAATTAGAGTGTAAAGCATAGGAAATGATGCCATGTTCACAAGGGTGGGTAATTGTAGGAGGTTAGATTTCATAAAATTTTAAAACAGAGAATTGGAATTGGATGACCCCAAACCAACTTAAATGTTTCCTCTTAAAGAGAAATGTTTGTAGTAGATCATGGACGATGTTGATATTTACATAGATTCTAGCATATGTGTGAAAAATCTTCAAATTCCTCTCAAGATATACTTCTATGTAACTATCCAAGGTACCTTTGATATCATTTAAGACTTATAAATTCCAAAATTGAAGGGGAATATTAGGGAGGTGATCCCACTTGCATTTTGGCTATAGATGTAGTGAATGGGTAAAATTTGGGGAACCATGGATTAAAAAATATACTCTTTCTCCTACAAAATAAGGGCAAAATAGTTCTATACCACATAATGTTTTTTATGAATCAAATAAATCTATTGGCATAGGGCTAATATATAACCTTGTAAACCATTAAATATGAAAATTAACAAAAGTGATTTATAAAATGAATTTTGTTTTGTAATGTCGTGCATACACTAGTTTTGGGACCTATTTATATTTCTCTATAATATAGGCATATTAGATAGAGGAGGGATTTTAGAAAATGAATTAGAAAATTTATTTTTAATTTCATACCTCGAAAGAGAGGGAGTGAACAAGTTATCATGGGAACGTTGAAAGCAATTGTCTTGTTAAATTAAAACATTCTAGCAACCTTGCATACACTAGTTTTGGGACCTATTTATATTTCTATATAATATAGGAATATTAGAGAGAGGAGGGATTTTATAAATGAATTAGAAAATGTATTTTTAATTTCATACCTCGAAAGCGAGGGAGTGAACAAGTTATCATGGGAACATTGGAAGCAATTGTCTTGTTAAATTAAAACATTCCAGCAACCTTGCATACACTAGTATTGGGACCTATTTATATTTCTCTATAATATAGTCATATTAGATAGAGGAGGTATTTTAGAAAATTAATTAGAAAATTTATTTTTAATTTCATACCTCGAAAGTGAGGGAGTGAACATGTTATCATGGGAATGTTGGAAGCAATTGTCTTGTTAAATTAAAACATTCCAACAACCTTATTTGCAAAAAAATATTTTTCCACCAGTGGTTTTCTTTTACCATTACTGGCCTTATTTTCCCAGGTTGATTTTCCACTATTATGCAGTTCAAAAGAGGAGGATTTGATTAAGATAGTTCCAATTCCTCTTTCTTCTCATCTCTTAGCTTCCCAAATCATTGGGCAGCTATTATTAGCTGCCAACAGGATTATCAGGAAAATCAAGATTTTGAAAGACCTTCTTAAGTGGAAGTCCTTTTCCAAAAGGCTTGTTGTCCTGGTTTAAATGTCCATGAGCTAATATTTGACCCTGATCTCAATATGAGCTTTCCTTTTTGATATCAGTATGATTTATTCCATCTTTTATCTGTTCTAATCTTTCAATCTGTATTAGCTTTCTTATTTTCTATAGGTCTATGCTATCTATCTTAACAATTATTGGTTTGAGTATAAGCTTCTTCGAGATATTAGTAGTTGTCATATACTGAGACAACACAACTAGTGGTGACTGGTTAGTACAGAGACTAAACTGATTCTAACAAAGGTCAAGAGTGTATTGTGTTGAGCACTCATGGCAGAATTTCCTCATAATCTCTCGAGTAGGAAATTCACTACAGAGTTTTTTTTATAACTATTATTCGAACCTTATTCCAACCAATATAGGTTCATAAAACTTGATTATGACTTACCTGTAAATTGTGATGTGAGTTTAATTTTTTTTTCAGGAGGAAAAAAACTATTGTTATTATTATATAATAGCAGTTACATGATCATATTTTTGAGGATTATATTGGCAATACATAGTTCTGGGAAAAACCAGAAGGAGAGACAGGATCTCCGCCAATTAGACCATAAAACATAATATGATAAAAACAGATCTCAAAACAACATTAACCACCAAATATATGTTTCTAAGTTAGAGTCTAAGTTTACACCAAAAATGATGATGAATAGCATAGGATAAAAGAAACGAAATTGAGCCATGTGTGTTGTAAACCGGGTCCTGAGGACCAACCCATGAGTTAGCGAAGTCACCATATAAAAGTCTTATATTTTTGTTTGACAATATTAAATAACTATGGTTTCACTCGACTCAACTTGAGTTATGTTATCTCTCTGTGATAGGATCAGTGGAAGCTAAAAATTATCACATGATTACATACCCTAACACACAGTTATATTGATATCCCTGGTTATCTCCATTTCTATTAAATTAATATGGTTGATAGGTTTCATTTATTTAATTACCGCAAACTCTTTATGACAATTTTCACAACAGTTGTGATGAGTGGAGGTAAAAGCGAAAACCATAGCATATATCTACCTAATTTAATTGAACCCTCTACAAATTATGTTTCCATTCATGATATCGACTCTAAAAAACAGGTGGGACATATAGCAGGGTGCCAACCTCGAAATTCAGAGCCGAGACTGCAATTTGCTGACGAGGTCGTAATTCAGACCTGACGCCGCAATTCGGTGATGAGGCTGCAATTCAGAGATAAGGACGCAATTCGGAGATCAACAAGGCTGCAATCAAAGAGGAATTCAGAGGATAATTACTGGCAAACATAAAAACAAGGATAAAATTCAAACATAATGAAAAAAAAATAAAACAACAATAAAGTAAAAACAAACAGGAATTACCTTACCCAACAAGACTCTGCCAATACCCTGCAGAGAAACAGATGCAGACGCGATAAGTAGACGAAACAAAAACACATAATAAGTCTGAAACCCATTAACGGGTCTGGGCTGGTGCATTTATAGACTAAATTTTAGCCAAATTATTTTAAGAGTTCAGCCGAAATTATGTTGCCATTTTTCCCATCTCCGGCCAAAAATATGTTTGCCCATGCTGTTAGTATGCCGTCAATGTAAATGGAAGAATGAATTGGCCAAACTAATTTCGAAATTTTTCCCGAACTCTATAATAGTTCGGCTGAACGTTTATAAAAGTTCGGCTGAATCGTTGAGAAAACAAGTTTTATGCCCCTAATTCGCACAAAAGTGTAACCCAACTTCGTGGGTTTACCCTGATGGTGCCTCGCTTCTCTTGGCTTGCAGAAGAGTTGATGAATGGGTATGGGCAGAGGATTAGGAAAATTGTTGTCAAGGTGGAGTTTGTTGAAATATAAAACTAATTGTAATTAAATGGAATTTACTAGACAATCCATTTTAAATGAAGAGGCAGTTATGTAACAAAGTAGCCCATGTTAAATTGGGATGGCCCGAGGGGCTTGTAATGTGCGTAGAATCATTCTTTATTAAATAGAGTTTCCAATCCCTTGCCCCGTGGAGGTTTCCTTGACACCCTATTGAGGTTTACCATGTAACAAATTTGCATTTATATGTGTATGTTTAACTTTCAGTTTCAGTTAGTTATATGCATTTCTTGTTGATTTGTTCCCAAAGATAAGAATATTTACAACTTTTACATAGCGAATCATGGATGTGTGAGCATTGTACAACATTAAAAGATCTAATTTCCTCTTCTCCCCATATATTACCTTCGTATTCACTATTGCAGAGCTTAGACAAAGGCGCCAAATGTTAGGTTTAGATTTTTTTCTTCATAAGCCTCTGATTCCCAATTTCCTAGTACTCTTTTTCAGAATTGTGATTGATAGGTTTATCAATCTCGATGTTTTTGGATCTGGGTCCTCAACAAACTATTGATTCACTGCATGAAAAGGAAGTGGGTCTAGTCAATACTGGCAAGTGTGCTATTGAATGAAGTGAAGGAAGGTTAGATGGATTGATCCATGGAAGGACCTTTGTGAAACAAGATATCTAGCATAGTTTTAGCGGTGAAGAGATTTAATTTGATAACTATATGTATGCCTTCATGGTAATGAGATATGGGCATCAAGAAGAAAATATTGATTACATTTCAAGATGGTGATTATCGGGGACTCTATTATGTGAAAATCATAATTTTTGTCCAAATTCTCTAAGGATGAAATTGGATTGGAATCGCGAGCTACAACAGGTGTTGATTTTTCAGACCAGACCAATATTCATTTAGAACAATATGGTTAAGGCTAAGATCTGGGATACGGTAGGCCAAGAAAGGTGGTATACATTTTTTTTCTTTTCTTTTAATGTAATCTATATTACTAGTTACAACAGATATTAATTACATCTTATATGAATAGACATAAGAGTTTCATGAAGATCCTCTTGTATTCAAGTTCTAGACATGAATATATATGGCCTTGAACAAGACCCAAAGAAGTAAGTAGTTTTCATACTTTGAAGCATATTAATTTGAATTTTGACATGGAGTGTTTGCTGATCTTTGAACACTCTGAATTATCCTTATTAGAAGTGTAAATTAGAAGTTGATTCCTCGAGAGTGAGATTTGTGCATATCTTTCATTGAGGAAATGTAATAATAGACAATTATGTGACGTATCATATCTCTTTGCAACAAAACTTTGACCAGTTAATTTTTATTGTAGTGTATAAGTAATTGTATTATGGTTGAAACTTTTCCCACCCAAAAAATTTTTTGCAGATAAACATGGGCACAAAGCAAGCCATGCTCCACTATTTCTCAGTTTCAAATCTCTTTGCAACAAACCTGGATCATCTATGTTTATAAGTTTTATATATGCAATTTTATTTTGGTTGAGTCATACCCAACAAGAATTTGCAAATAAGAATGGCCACAAAACAAGATAGTGTCCACTATTTATTCTTTTTCAATATGAAACACTCAACACTAAAAATTGTAGAGATGTTTGCTTTATTATAAGGTTTAGGTTTTATAATTTTTTTAAAATTCCAAGATAGAATTCACCTTAATTAAAATCAACATACATCTAAATTTTATTGTGATATAGTTACCTATTAAGTTTAATATGCCAAGATTGAATTGTTTTGTTGGGAATCAAACACAAGCAGGTATCGAGAAATCACGAGCGCTTATTACAAAGGATCTCTAAGGTCACTGATAGTGTACAATATCTTCAAATGGTACTCATTTGAGCACGTACCTCAGTTTCTTGAAGAGATGAGAATGCATGCAAACAAAAGAATTGTGATCATGCTTGTTGGCAACAAATTTGATTTAGGGAACTTGAGGTAAATCCCAACAGAAGATGCTAAACTGTATGCAGAGAAGGAGGATTTATTTTTCTTGAGACTTCTTCTCTTGAGGCCACCAATGTTGAGAATTCATTTCTCATTGTCCTACGTGACGTCTATAAGGTGGCGAGTAAGAAAGGTCTTGACTGCAAGCCAGGATGACAAGCCTAGGCTCAGGTCTATTATGCGAGGAAGAAGACTACCTTTAACTCCATATGATGATAATAAGGCTAATAGGGTAGGATGTTGGTATTAATTTTCAAATGTTGAAATTAATTGATTCTATTTGGAGCAGGTTGTTGTTTCTACTAATATTACTCAGAATAAGTAAACTAGACAACCAAAATATTACAAATTTTTTGCACTTGATTCTTGTGAAACTGCAAAAATAATTTTATGGAATTTCCATGGTGCATCCATGCCAAATGCACAACACTGCTTTAGGTTGAATTGGGCTACTTTTGGATTCAGTGACAAACGTACATAACCAAGCATTGTGTATTCCATATTTGTTGGAGACTTAGGTTTTGAGATGAGTGATATTATGTTGCAAGAAAATTTCCAAAGTCAATATTCATTTGTTAAAGGTGCAAACATTGTGATAGACACAAATAAATGTTGCACCAAAGGTTATGGGTTTGTTAGATTTGGTGATGAGAATGAGAAAAACTAATATATGACTAAAATAAATGGTTTTTATTTCTCTTCGAGACCTATTTGTATTAATGAATCTACACCAAAGAATTCCTTGGGATTTCTTTTATCAGTATTTTTATAAAATTGTTGATAGGTGACTTTACATATGCCATGTAATTAAATTTTGGGAAGATATTCAAACAACCTTACCTATCTTCATGATTACATATATCCCTTATAATCTTCATATATTAATCATATCTCTTTATGGCAGTTGATTGTTCAGTGCTTAAGTTTTACCATTTTGTTGTTGGTTTGTTAATACCTTTATTTAACTCAAAGCCCCATCTGCAACTAATGTAAGAGTTGTTGTCTACTATATATTTTTCCGTGAGTGTTAAAATTACTATTGAAGTATACATGGTAATAAGTGTTAGCGGTTGGTCTATAAAGTTTTGAAATTATTGAAATCTTGAGAGATTGACAATTGTCATGTTAGGAAGTTTTATGTTGAATAACTACTTTAAGAGAAGCTAAGAGTGGTTACATTCAGTTGATCTACATAATCCTTTGCTTCCTACTATTTTCCTTTCCTACAAAATTAGCAAGTTTGAATGGAGTTATAAGTTATTGAATGCTTGTGAACCTTATTTTGACTCAAAGCAGGATGGGCTTCTCCACTTAGGGGTATGGAACAAAAATTGGCAGAAAAGCAGCTTAATTAGTGGTGGCCCCAATTAGGTTAGTTTTTTTATTATGTATTTAAACGGAATTCTCCATTTGATAAATTTGTAGCATTTTCCTACTATTGCAAACAAGTCATTATTTTATGCTACATGTTTTCTCAGTCACAATAGTTATTCTTGTGTTTTAAGAAGCAATTAAGACAGTCATCCATTTTCATTTTTTGTGAATATAGGCATCTCATTCAATTATGTATTTTTATTTTCAATTTTAGCATAATAGAAACAAAATATATTACCTATCTTCTGACTGTCCATTATAGCATCCTTATCCATATTCTTTGCTTGATTTTCTATTGAATTGTCCATATTCTTTGCTCAATTTTCTATTGAATTGTCAAAATTAGTAGCTCCTTTTAGTTACACTAGAAAGATACATGTCCTTGAAATGTGTTGAAAAGTAATGGACACACAATTACAAGATTCATAGGCTACACGGGGAAAATTTAACATGGCTTAAATTTAAGTAAATTTGATACTTATTGGAGTGGATGTACTGAAAGGGTAAGAAATGTTGATTCTTTGTTCTAGACTGTATAACCTATTATGAGATAAAAAAATTCATAGAACTTCCAAATTTCTGACACCATGTGGTTGATTTTGTTTGAATTTTTATGATTTTTTAAAATTGCTTTCCAAGACATATCTACTTTTATATCTCAAAGCTTTGTAGCTGAAGTGGATTTTTCAAGAAGTCGGGCCACTAAACCAAGAACCTACATTTTTTAGTAAAAAAATACTTGAAAATATACAATATCGAAAATAGGATGCCATCGTGGAAGAAGTTAAGAAGTTGAAAATGCACACATCTTCATTACCCTACTTCCATATGGATACAACACTCAGGTATGGGAACTATTGAAATTTTTTTAAATACTCCATACTATTAAATCAACTTCATATGGTGACCTAATATACTTGGACCATAACCTAATTTCAACTTTTCAAAGTGGCTAGAATTTACATTTTTTTGTAAGTAATTTTTTATTCAACACATCTAATTTTGACTCTAGTTTTGTTGTTGTTGTATATAGAAAACATCCCCTCTTTTAGATTAGTTTCAAATGAATAATTCAATCTACTGTAGTGATATTTTCAAAGAAAAATTTCATAGAGAAAGCATGATTTTTTCTATTATAAATTGATTAGCACAACCAAAGAGATTTTAAAATTCCTTGTAAATCTTCTATGCAGGTTGGAGAATGATGGGTTCAGCTATTTGGGGGTCAAAAAACAAGAGTGTAAATAGAAAGAGCAATGTTAAAGAATCCTAAAATTCTTCTATTAGATGAAGCAGCTAGTGCTCTTGATGCAAGTTTTGAAAGCATTGTTCAAGAAGCTCTTAATCATTTGATGATAGGAAGAACTATTGTTGTTGTTTCATATCATCTCTCCACCAATAGAAACATTAACATCATTATTGTTTTACAACAGGGCCATATTGTTGAATTATGAAATCATGAAGAATTTCTTTACAAATGTAGCAGTGATGCATATTCAACATTGGTTAAACTCTAAGAAATGGGTATGACAATATATGGAAGCCTTCCTCTGAGGAAATCCAAATCCACATGCCCCAGTCATTCATTATCAACCAAGTCTCTAAGCCTCCATTTAGTAAGTTTAAAACCCGTTAGCTATCAATATATTACATGAGTGGATGGGAGACTTAAAATGATTTTAGACATTGATACAAGCAATATTGACCCCCAAACTCAAGGATCTTTCTCTATACTTCTCAAATTAAATACACTTGATTAACCATATGCTCTATTAGGTGCTATAGGATAATTTTTCTCTAGTTCAATTAGGCCAACCCTTTTCATCATAATAAACAATATGTTGGATATTTTCTATTACACCGATAACGAAGAAATCCAAAGAACACTCAATGTAATGGACTATGATAAAAGGAGAGGCTAATATCATAAAACTAGCAAGGATTGTAATGAAGAAAGTCCTGCTATTTCCATTGCAAGTGCTTGGAAAGCAAAGAAACTAATTGCACATGAAGATACTAAAAAAGCCTTATTAGCATATTCAAAGCTGGGACATATTTTTCTAGCCTTAAAGTTATCCTTCAAATGATTTTTTATCGTTGTTCTGATGTTTCTGATTGTATGGATAGGTCATTTCTTTTAGCATATATGGACCTAATAATGCACATTTATATTTGATGGAATTCTTTCAAAGATGAAAAATGTTCTTATAGAAAGACCAAGGATAAATATTATAGTAGTTCAAATGCTTCACCTGATCAAACTGAAATCAATAATTGAGGTAGCTTCTTTGTTTGGTTTGGGAGCTCTATATCACATGACATGTAAATTAGATATCTAAGCACGTAACTCCGCCACTTTAAGGGAGGAGGAAAATCATTCAGGTTTAAAGCCACAAGTCAAGAAGAATAGTGTTTCGAGCATAAATTTAATATTTTTCAATTGTTACATATGAAGGGACTTGTGGGTAAATAGGCAGTAGTAAAACAAGATGGACTACTCTAGTGGCTAGAATACCTGAAACAATTCTAAAGTGAATTGTGGTTATTAGTGATTTTAGTCAAGTGACACAATTCTCACTAAAGGAAATCTATTTAATTTTGCATCTACTTATATTTATTATATGAAATGAAAATTCTAAAATGGTACGAGTCTCGGAAGTTCATAGGAAATAATTGGAAATATGTTTTTACATGGAGGAAGAGCCCCAATAGATTTATTGCATAATTTTTCTATTTGTGTTTGGAATTTCAAGAGCTTGAGTTAGTTACTAAAGCCTATAATGCAGTAAACAATCTTCTCAATATAATCATTTTGAGTCAATCTATTATGGCCCTATGGGATATAATTTTATGGTATCTATCATAGCTGCATTAGATCCATGGATTTTGGATATTCTTCTTTTGCAACTCCTATTTTCAATGATCCTAGTTTGGACACTGTAAATGCAAAGCATGGATTTGATGACTTCCCTAAAGAAGGAACACAATTTTCTTCTTGGATTGTGACACATTCCAATGTGAAATGTATCTCTTTTATTGTCAAAATATTTCAAGAAAGCCATCCACCAAAAGTTAATTCCATAGGGGGGTCCTCTATTGACAATGATGATTCAAAAACTAGGGAAAAAATATATCATGCTACTCTAGAATCTATGGGAAAAACCATTGATTTTTTGCAAAAATGGGTACCAATGTAAGAATAATTGACTGGACAACATTTTTTTCCAATCAAAAATGTTATGGAAAGGTCATTGATTACTTATTTTACATGTGTAAAATTCTTATGGAACGAAAAGGAGCATAAATGTCCAATAGGGGCCACGATATTCTTCTAAATCAATGCTTATTGATTTCTTTATAAAGCATATCTATTCATATGGAAAATGAATTAGAGTATTTGAGGAATCAAAAGGTTTGATAAATCCTCTGGTGTAGTTCCTTTTAGGATTACGTTTTCTTTCGTATTTTATGGCTTGGAATTTTTATGCATTTGGTTTCTATTGGTTGTTCCTTTGGATAGAAGGAACATGCAATTAATGATCTAGTGAAGGCTAATAAAATCTCAGGGAGATTCCAGAACTAGCTTGAAATCATTATTTTCCTATGATACTTTGAATTGTGGAACATAAATTACCACTAATGGTGGAGATCTTATTTTACTGCAAGCTACTAAATATTTTATTTTTTTATCATGCTACTTTCTATAACTTCACCAAGTCGGAGACCATAATGCTTGTTTATGAAAATTTCACCTTTGTATTTTGGATACATGACCATATTCTCAATCCCATTCTTTGTTTTGACTGGTTCAATAAAAGAGGGAAGACTATGAACTGAAACTAATAAATGTTCACAAAAATAAGAAAGTGTAACTTTCCCTAAAGAAAATGTCTTCCACGAAATTGTTACTAGCTTGCACAATTATACTCAAATATTTGAGTGACACTCCATGATTTTATTTATTAGAGATTTGTAGAACATGTAAGGGTTCTTCTCTGCAAATGTATACTCGAGAAACCATTTGTAATACAAGCTAAAGTAAATGCTAGAGTGAATGTTCAAGATTAATTGATTGCACATGCTCTATCATTTTTTAATATCTATTTAGGTTATTGAACCATGAATGTCTTGTGGAATAATGCGTTACAACTTATATTTAATGTTTTGGTTTTCTACTTTCAAATAATTTAAATGCAATGAACATATATATTATAGACCTTAATAAATTTTAATAAAGTATTATAATAATAATAATAATAAATAAATAAAAACTTGATATTACCTCCTACGGTGGTATCACTGTTTTCGAGAGAGACATATTTTACACATGATTTCTTGCTTGCTGTTGGGAAGTGAACCTTCTCCTTAATAACCTATAAAATTACATGTTGCTGGAATTGTTTTGGAAATTTTACCAATTTAAACTGCATCTTCAGAAACAATAGTGACCATTTCCATTAGACACCTGAATGGAATAGATTCATATTGGAAAAAAGAATTTGCAAACCAGTCGGGACAAACTAACCTTAAGAACTTTTAAGATTATAAATACTCAAAAATAAAACATACATATAAATAACTAAACAATTTGTGACAAAGTACTAAGTATTTGATATCGAGTGGTTTGAGGAAGCATGTCCCTACCAAAAAACATCATGGCATACATCTCAAGTATATTAAAAAATAAAAAAAGTAATGAATTGGTAGGTGACCTTTCGGTTAATCTAGTAGATGACCATGATCTTAAGGATCAATGGAGACAATAATCCACTGAAAAGTCTTCCTATTATTTGGATTTAAAGTATCGAGAGATGGAGTCTCTACTTATTAAGACCAATTAATGATTCTCTTAAAGAATGTGTCTCTACTTGGAGTTTGGGGTAAGATGCCTGAGGAGAAATTAACAAGCTCTTTATTGGTTAAGAGTCCCATTTAAATAAAATGAGCTTATAAACAAGCAATACAAGAAACTATCCTAGGCAAGTAAAGATTGATAATTTGGGTTGTTTCACAATACATGCCATGTTAGAAGTTTCATCATGAAGATCATGTTACCTAAAGTTTGGGAACTAGGCAAATAAGATAAATATTAGTTCCCACAAAATATTAATTAATCTTGAGAGACAAGAGATTATCTTATTGTGGGAAACTATGGGGATGGGTGAGTCTTTAATTTCTTATTTAAAAAGTTGTTTAGGGGATGGATTTCCCAAATTTTCACTGTAGGAGATTATTTAGGGTATTTCTACTTGATAGAATAACACCATGGTTTTAATAAGTTCCTTCGATTTTTACTGGATAGAATAACACCATGGTTTTAATAAATTGCTCCTAAAATGGGTAACAAGCACTCTTGACTCTTGGTAATAAGTATTAAATTGGAAATAATAACATGCTCTCTATTTGATGATTACTTGTAAATAAAATGATGCTAGAAGATAAAAATGGCAAGGAATGTGACACTCATATATATTGTCTTCAAGACAGGCCTTAGTGGAGGACGGAAATGTTTCAGAATTGGCCACAAGTTGGATGATGTTGATGCAATGGTCTTTGAGTTGGTTGAGGCTAAAAGATTTAAGTTGCATGTTACCAAAGCTTAATATTTTGAATTAGTATTTAAAAATAAGTTACCCAATAATAGTGATGGGCAAAAATAATTTAATTCCATCACTATAGAAAAAGAGAAAAAACAAGCCTTCAAAAGAAAGAGAAAAGGGGAGGAAAAAATCCCTTGTTGCAGAAAGAAACTTCCAATTCAAAGGAAAACTTAAACAAAAACCATCTAAGTCACATAAAGAGAGAGTATTATGATTGAAACAAATAATTAAAACAAGAACAAAATTACAGTTCCTACAAGTCCACCTCCAGATAGTAACATTTTTTTTCTCCTTGAAAGAGTTATACTAAAAAAATGGCAAAAATAAAACCTTGCGTATGGGGAAGTTTGCATCATATGAAGCTAGGATGCAGGAAATAAAAAATGTTGAAAATTTTGTGGAAGATTTTGGATCCAAGAATCCCTCCTTTATAAATTCCGTAGTTCAATCCCATGTTTCCAATTTCTTTTGGTTGGGCCTCCTAACAGACTTTTGCAAAAAATACTTACCCCCACAAGATATAAAAATGGTGTTGGAAGATGAAAAGGGTGAGGAATGTGACATTGTTTATATTTTTGTCGAGACAAACATTAGTGGAGGATGGAGAGGTTTTTCACTTGACCACAAGGTGGACGATGGGGATGCATTAGTATTTGAGCTTGTTGATCCCAAAATATTTTTGTGAAGGCGATTCTACTACTTGAAATATCATGCTCAAATGTGCCTATTGTTAGCCCTGGAATCAGCACTTGGACTGTTTCAAGTTCCTGACCAGACACATCCTGAGATTTAAGGAAATTTAATGATTTGGATTATATTATTGGTAGGCGGTTTAAACCCTCAATCAATGTAAAGGGATTTTAGTCAAGTTCACTGTCACACTAATGAGGGTATTGAGTCCTGATATGGTAGAAAAAAGGTGATTTTATAGCCTATGGAGAGAAGAGAGTGAGGAATAGGAGACGATTAAATGATTCTGCAAGGCATAAATCCACTGCTTTTGGTGAAAAATAACACAAGGAATAGTTTGAAAATATTTCAACAACATAAGGATGTATCAAGACTTAAAATAATCTTACTGAAATATCATGAAAAGTGACTATCATAAGGAATGCTCTTTAAATTTTCATTATGTATACCTCATCAAGAAAGCTCACTGTGTGAGACTAATAAAAGTCGACAAAATACATAAAAATATCAAGAAACTCATAAAAACATTCAACAACATCTGAATTTACAAACTACAACTGAAGAAAATGAGGTGTGGAAACACATGGAAAGATTAATAATACACATATCAAGTAGGTAATAATTCCTCAAAAGTCTTTCCCAATTGCATTCACTGAAAAGTACACTAATCATGTGAGAAAAAGATTTATAAACCATGAACCTTTTCTTCATGGAGATTTATCATATATATACAAAGAACATTATACTCACATCTGCACAAAAGGTGTGAATATGTTTTTAAAAAGTTATTACAATCTCATACAAAAGATGAGGCTTATCTTAAACTTTAATACAAAGTGGTATAACATATATAAAGTAAACAACATGATGGCTTGCAATTCAAAGTCGTTGAATGATGTGGCAATCTATTGGAAGACTTCTCCTCTGTTCTAGTGTAACGATTTCCACAAAAGTGCAAACAATAGTTGAAAATAATGTTGAGATTCAACAAGATCATGAGCTTAGTGAAAAGTAAGCACCTTCACTAAGTGGGGCCCGCAGGCTATTTTTAGGTGTATGTCTATTTTAAGACATGGTGAGCATATTCTATAAGTAGTAGGAGGCTATTTGTAGATGCTTCATCAAGTTGGAAAAATAGATGAGATTATATTTTTATACATATGGACAAAGTCTATTTTTAGAATGCATGTCTAAAAATAGATCGCATGTCGATTATTATTAGCCCTTAATAATAATCAGACTCTAAATATCAACTTATTCTTTTGGAGCACTTTATTTTAGTGAACGGATGTGGAACATCAGTGGGCTAAAGGAATTACGCAATTCCTAGGGTGGTTGGTGACTCATGCATGTAGGACTCAGTTATAACTGATAGTGGCAAGTTGTGACAGAGTTGGAAGAGTAGTTATGGGAGTTGTTATGTAGTTTAACTCAGTTAAGTGAATTAAACTCAGTTGTGCTAGTTGTAACTCATGATACACTAGTGAGAGTTCAGTGAATTAAGTAGTTAATTAATTCACAACTAATGACTCACTTGGAACTGAAAAAATACAACAGTTACCTACTTGCATGTCAGTTCCAGTGGAGACCCAATGGAGAGATATGTGAAAGGGTGAGATGGACTATCTATTGTAACTATAGTGATGCATTCAATGCATCTACATAGACATTGGAGTTGCCAATGAGCACTCCACAGTGCAAGCAAGGCAATATTGAATTCATTCAAGGATCTTCTTCAGCAGGGATTGCGCAGTGGAGGCAGGTTGTCAGGAGGCAAGAAATTGGTGTATAGATATGCAAATTTCTGCATTGACAGTGTGTGACGATTGTATATTGTACTGAGAGATTGATGTAGTAAGCTTTGTATGAGATTGTTACATGATTCCATGATATACATAATATATGATAGTTGGGGTTTTTAGCTTTAAGCTTTCCCGGTAAAACATCTTGTTTATGTGCGATTGATTTTCTTCATGTGTTTGTAATTGTCGATTTAATTTCCGCAAAGAATTAAGTGGAAGGATTTTGTATTTAACATAAGATTAATTTGTTATATCAGGAGAATCTGGTAATACATATCAGTATTAGTAAATTTCTGCATGGTATCGGAGCAATTTTAATCACCGAGATTGCAATATTGAAGCAGTGTTGAGTTTTGCGCTGGTGGAAAATTCGAATTTGCTGCAGAGATTTCTTAGTGCGACAATTGAGTATTCATTGAAATGGCTTTCAATGGGTTGCGGTTGGAGTATGCGCTTGAGGGTAGCTCCAACTACATATCCTGGAAGGACAGGCTGGAGGCAGTGCTTGAAGATAATGGTTTGAAGTCATCAATAGTAATGTTCCTAAGCCCACTTCAACGGATGCTGCATTACTTGACGCTTGGCAAAAGAAGGTAGCGAAGACAAGAAGAATTCTGTTGGAAGGTTTGAAAGACCATATTGTGTCAAGCCTTCACAGGAAAGCCACTCCATTTTCAATGTAGAAGGATCTAACAGATATTTTCCAAAGCAACAGGGACCATAGGAAGTTGGCACTAAAATATAAGCTCAGAAAAATCAAAATGGAGAAGGGTGACAATATTCCAAAATATCTCACGAAGTTTGTCCAATGAAAGGATGAGCTGGGGAGTGTGGGAATTATAGTTGCGGATGATGACTTGGTGAGCTTGACTCTACTTGGTCTTCCGAAGAGTTGGCATAACTATGAAGACTCTATCAATGGATGGGAGAAACTACCGGATTGGGACCAACTTTGGTCGGATCTAGTACAGGAGGAGATAAGGTGGAATACTAGGGATGGCTCTTCATCAAATAATGATGATGAAGAGAATTGTGCTATGGAGGCCAAAGCAAGGAAAGGGAAGGGGAATAAATCCCATCCAAAATCCGAGGCTAAAGGCAAGAAGCTAGATTTTTCTACGGTGAAGTGTTTTCATTGTCACGAACATGGGCATCTCGCCACTAACTGCCCATAGAAAAAGAAGAAAAAGAAGGTTGCTAGAGCTGTAGCTGGCGAGGCCCTGGCCTCGCAATTTGAAATTGATTTCTCTTTCATCACATGCTTGGTTTCAAGCACAATGGGATTGGTGTGGTATCTTGATAGTGGTGCTTCCTTCCATATGACGGGAGACAAGGAGTTGTTTAGTGACTTGTTGGAGAATGATCTCCAAATGGATATAGAGATGGGTGACGATGGTAGATATAGTGCGACCAGCATTGGAACCATTACCTTTGAGAGGGATTCAGGTAAACCATTTATGTTGAAATATGTTATGCATGTTCGAGGTCTGAAGAAGAACTTGGTCTCAGTCGCGATGTTGGAGGAAAGAGGTTATGACGTTGTTTTCAGTGAGGGAAATGCCTTCCTGTGACATAAAACAATGGGTCAAACCAAGAAGATAGGGATTCGAGTTAAGAATCTCTACAAGCTGTAGGTAGATGGTTGTGCTACAATGATGGGCAAAGCAGAAGAAGTGGTGAGTCGGGATGAGGGCAAATTATGGCACAGGATATTAGGCCATCTTCACCATGGCGCCTTGAAGATTTTGCAATAGATTTATACTGGACTTACCAAGGGTACTCTTGCATAGTCAGATCAGTGAAAGGGATGTACTATGGGTAAGTTTGTGAAGACCACCTTTCATGAGAAGGAGAATCATGCTTCAATGATCCTGGAGAGAATTCACACAGATGTGTGTGGACTTTTATCAGTTTCTTCAACAACAAAACACATGTATTATATTATTTTTTTTGATGACTATTCTCGTAGATGTTGTATCTTCTTCACGCAGAAGAAGGATCAAACATTCTCAAAGTTATGTGAATTTAAAGCATTCGTGGAGAAGGAGTCGGGGAAGCAAGTGAAGTCTCTGCGGAGCGATATTGGTGGTGAATATATCTTGAACGGATTCAAAGACTTCTGTAGCAAAGAAGGAATTCGAAGAGAACTCATAGCGCCTCATAACGCACAACAGAATGGGGTTGCGGAGAGGAAGAACAAAATTATCATGGGTGCTGCACGAGCTATGTTGCATGACCAGGGCCTACCAATGCACTTGTGGGCTGAAGCATGCAACACCGCGATTTATGTGCAAAACCGTTGTCCTCATAGAGTACTTGGCATGAGTACACCTGAAGAATATTTCACTGGTATGAATCCGGATGTTTCTCATTTAAAGATATTTGGCTCATTTGTTTATGTTCATGTGACCAAGGATGCCAAGAAGAAGCTGGAGCCGAATGTAGAAGTTGGGATATTTGTGGGGTACATAGAAACACCCCATAATTATCATGTGTATTTTCCAACCAGTCGGATGACTATGGTGCAAAGGGATATAAAATTCAATGAGGTGAAGGCCTTGAAGTTGTCGCTTGAGAGGGAGCTACACTTGCATGCAGAGGAGGAGCCACTTGCTCCCAAAGATGAGCCTCTAGATATGGATCAGCCACAGGAGGAGATTCATGGAGTGGAGGAGTCCACTCATCCAGAACCAAACATCATAATAGGCAGAAAGCATACCACAGAAGCTGAGAGACTGAAGATTGATGCGACAGAGAATGTAGCAGTCCCCACATCATAGTCACCTGACCGATTTACTGGATACATGGCTCTTATGAGCAAGTGTGTCATGACAGAGCCATATTCCTTTGAGGAAGTAGCGTAGGAGCCCACATGGGTAGATGCCATGATGGAGTAGTATGACCCCATTGTTAGAAACAATGCTTGGGAGATTGTTCCAAGGTCGGTGGGTAAATCAGTGGTAGGTTCGAGATGGATCTACAAGGTAAAGCAAGCTGTTGATGGGAGCGTCGAGAAGTATAAGGCTTGATTTGTTGCCCAGGGCTTCTCACAGATTGAGGGGATTGAATATGAAGAAATATTTGCACCTGTCACGCGGTATTCTTCCATAAGGAACATCCTTGCTCTCTCAGTGCAGATGAGTTGGCACATTCATCAGATGGATGTGAAGACTTTGTTCCTTAATGGGATCATTGAGGAAGAAGTGTGCATTGAGCAGCCTGAAGGATTTGAGATCTTCAGCAGCGAGTCGCATGTGTGTAGACTCAAAAGAGAATTGTATGGGTTGAAGCAAGCACCACGTGCTTGGTACTTTCGGATCGATAGCTATTTCACTGGACTTGGCTTCGCCAAGAGTGAGGCGGATGCAAACCTGTACCAAATTGTGGTGGAGGGTAAGCTTTTAATCATTTTTCTGTATGTTGATGATTTACACTAACGGGTGATCAACAATTGATACACTCATGCAAGGAGGACCTTGGAAATGAGTTTGAAATGAAGGATTTGGGCCTCCTTCATTACTTCCTTGGATTGGAAATATGGCAGCGAGAAGGTGAACTATTTGTGTCTCAAGGCAAGTATCCTTGGGAGATATTGGTAAGTTTCACATGGAGGATTGCAAACCCATGGATACTCCTCTTCCAAGAAATTGGAGGAAAGAGGATACTACATCGACAGAGGTAGTGGATGCTATTGTTTATCGACAGTTGGTGGGTTCGCTCATGTATTTAGTTAATACAAGACTGTACATATGCTATGCAGTGAACTAGCTTAGTCAAGCGATGGTTAAGCCTACCAAGCTATTTTGGAAGGCAGGAAAGCATGTCCTGAGGTATCTCAAGGGCACATCTGAGTATGCCTTATGGTACAAACAGAAGGATGAGGTGAAGTTGCATGGCTTCACAGATGCAGATTGGGCAGTTAGCCCAATGGAAAGAAAGAGCACATAAGGAGGGGTTTTCAGTATCATATCTACAGCATTTTCTTGGTACAGCAGGAAACAAAGATCCGTGGCACTCAGTTTAGTAGAAGCATAATACATGGCATCAAGTCAAGCTACATGTGAGGTTATCTGGATGAGGAAGATACTGGTCGGTTTGTTCAGCTCTCATTTAGATCCTACAGTGATACATTGCGATAATCAAAGTTGCATTAAACTCTCGATTAATCATTTCTTTCATAATATATCTAAGCATATAGATATCTGGTATCATCATATTAGAGATTATGTAAAGCAGAAGATCATGTTGCTTCAGTAAATTCCTACGGAAGATCAGTATGCAGATATTCTGATGAAGGTGCTCAGCAGCAGAAAATTCTAATACCATAGAGGTAGGATCAGGGTGAAGAATAATCCCTATCTTGTTGAGAGGGAGTTTTGAGATTCAACAAGATGATGAGCTTAGTGAAAAGTAAGCACCTTCACTAAGTGGGGCCTGCAGGATATTTTTAGGTGTATGTCTATTTTTAGACATGGTGATAATATTCTATAAGTATTAGGAGGCTATTTGTAGATGGTTGATCAAGCTAGAAAAATAGATGAGATTCTATTTTTAGACATATGGGAAAAGTCTATTTTTAGACTGCATATCTAAAAATAGAGCGTATGTTGACTATTATTAGCCCTTAATAATAATCAGACTCTAAATATCAACTTATTCTCTTGGAGCACTTTATTTCAGTGAACAGATGTGTCACATTAGTGGGCTGAAGGAATTACGCAATTCCTAGGGTGGTTGGTGACTCATGCATGGAGGGCTCAGTTATAACTGATAGTGGCAAGTTGTGACAGATTTGCAAGAGTAGTTATGGGAATTTTTATTTAGTTTAACTCAGTTAAGTGAGTTAACCTTAGTTGTGCTAGTTGTAACTCATGATACACTAGTGAGAGTTCAGTGAATTAATTAGTTGATTAATTCACAGCTAGTGACTCACTTGCAACTGAACAAATATTGCAGTTAACTACTTGCATGTTAGTTCCAGTGGAGAGATAGGTGAAAGGGTGAGACTCGGACTATCTGTTGTGACTATAGTGATGCATTCAATACATCTACATAGAGATTGGAGTTGCCAATGAGGATTGTGCAGTGCAAGTGTTGGGCTGAAATTAAGGTATGTTTTCACCCTATGATTACTTTGAATTGTGATACTTTTTTAAGAATTCTTCCTCATCTTAACAATAAAGAAAAATAAGATTTATAAAAATTGGGACAATTGGGCTAAATGACAAAAGGAAAGTTTTATAATAGAAATTTGACTTATTGTATCTCTATGTACATGGAAGCAGAGCAACTGAACCGACATTAAACGAAAGACAACTGATAGACACAGACTCACAGAATCCCAGTAACTCCCAGAAACTGACAGAAGGAAGAAAGGCAGATCCGAGCTCGAGAACCCAAACAACAACCACGTGCAGTGGGATGTCGTTTGGAAAATGTCGTCCCAATGCGTGAAAACACCTTTAAAAGGACCAAGGATGAACTAGAAAGGGGAGTCAAATAGGAATTTCCTTTTGTAATCAATGTATCAGGACAGAACTGTTCAGTCATATCCCTATATTATCCTTCAATTTTATAAAGTTTTTTGATGTTTTGAACAATGATCTTTTGAGTTTTTCATTGCGTTAGAACTTTTGGTGGCCTGGGCCCAACCCCTGGGAGTTTCCTCACCAATTTCTGTGTTGTGTGTTAGTTACAGAATTGATGTCCAGTTATCTGATGCATTTTGTAAATTACTTTTCCACTCAATAAAATATAAATACATGAGGTTATATTTTCTCTTTCATCAGAACAGTTTAGCATTCATGCTTTCTGGTTTATAGTAATTCTTTGTCATCGTTAGATGTTTTCATTTTCTCTCAACGCCTTTATAGTCTCTTTATGAATCGTAGAGTAATTACTGTTCAATGCTATCTATATTTAAGAATTATATATTTTCCTCAGTACAATAAGGCGTCCAATTATTCATTAATTATAGGAAGATTTCAATTAATTAGTTTGCAAAGAGAATTCCATTGCAAAATTATATAAGTAATTTTTGATTCAATTTATTCAGATTGTTGTTCCATTCATTAAGGTTTCCATTCAATTTATTCAGATTGTTGCTCAATTCATTAAGGCTATTAATCAATTCGTTAAGGTTGTTGTTCAATTCGTTAGGATTTTTTTTCAATTCATCATTATGATGTTCAATCATAGTTTTCTCTCTTTCTGAGCTAGACAGAATAGTTAGCTGCATTCTACCATTTCATTTCTCTTTGAGTTGATTGAACTTAGAGAATTAGATAACCCTTCTCATAAGCAATATAGAGTAACTATTAGTCGACCTCACTCGCATATACTGTGCTTACACTCTTGAAATAAGAAGATTTTCCCTGGGTTGATAATTAATTGAGGAGCCTAGAGGTTGCCTATAACAAGCCACCTTTGTGAATCAACATTTTTTGTGCCATTTCTGGGGATTGTGTTAAGAGTGTATTCATTATTCATCTTTCTCCATTGATGTGAAGAATTGGGTATTAAAAATGAGAGGTAAGAACCTGCGTACCGGCAAGAAAAAACGCTTGCTCCCTAGCCCGCTTCTTAGCAAATTGTGCAAAGATTGGTAGAATAGGTGCTCTTGTTTTATGACTAGGAAGAAAAAGATAGAAACAAATCAAAATCATTCGCAAAAATCCCCAAAATACAAGGGACCAGTGATCCTTGGAAGAACAACCTATATAGACGAAATCATTAAGAAAGCTGAATCCCAGGCATCTGTAGGACCTAGAATCATTCCCACTCCCCTTAGGCAACAGCCTCACTGTCTATAGTCCATGCCGAGATTCATAGTGAGACAGAAGGATCTGAACTAAGCCTTCATAATTCTGATCATATAGGTATTGACCCTTCGAGAGAGGGAGGTTCTTGTAAATTATAGGAAGGGGAAGGAGAAACTAGTGGTGCAATAAAAATAGAAGCTTCAGAGCCCAAATCCCCTAAAGGAGTGATCGAGATAGAGATACTCAGTATCCCAGATCAGGGAAGTGTTGTAAAGTTTCCTCCACACTCACTTCCCAATCCCCCTAGGATTACTCCTCCAGAACAATAAATTCTCGAAGATTACTGGCACATCTTTAATCAATTGGAAAACAATCAAAACCAGAATCAGAGGCAAACATCAACATTGGAGTACGCCATTTTTTATCATGTTGCAAATACCCCTATGAAATCCATTCCCTTACAAAACATCCCCACCTTCCATGAGTTGACCATGGAAGATCCTGATGCATTCCTATTTCAATTCAATGTCCTATGTAGGGGGTATGACTACACCACTGACCCTCAGAAACTGAAATTTTTTCCCTCTACTTTAGAGGGAACAACATTACGATGGTTCATGGGACTAGGAGGGGGAACCATCAATAACTGGGTCCAAATGAAGAACATTTTTCTTAATAAATATCAAGACTATTGCCGAACTCGAGAACTAAAAAATTAAGTCTTCAATATATCTGCAAGGGACAATGAAACATTGGAAGAATATCTAGAAATATTTCAATACAATTTACAAAGGTCTCCATATACTACGTTATCCAAAGACATCTTAAAAGCTACAATGATTAAGGGAATGAAAGAAGAATGGTTTGAAACACTTAACATAATGGGAAAATGGGACATTTTCCAGGAAGAATATGATGAGATCATTTCCCTGTGTATTAGGTGCTCTAGGGGTAGTACGCGTAATAGGCCAAGTGAACGTGACTCAATAAAAAAATACCTTAAGCATTCTGGTGGCAATGTAACTAGAGCAGAGTTTGGTAATCTCTTGGAAAACTTTAAAACTGACATTTTAGGTACTTTGACAACGCAACTTGATTTCTTACAAGCCAAGCAGAAGCAAGCTATAACATTGCAGAACTTGGCTATTTTTTGCCCACGCTGTCCAAAGAAACACAGCCAAATGGAATGCCCCTTAGACATGGTTCAAAGCTATGCCATTTTCACTAAGGACCATGCCACAGATCAGTGCCCCTCACTCCCAGGACTGAAAGAAGTTTACAAGGAAGTAGAGGAAGAGATAGAACCAGTCTACCTAATGAATCAACGTCGACAATGGCAGGCACGAACAGGTATGCCTCAAGACTTACCTCAGTTCTTTCCTTCTCTGCAGTTTAACCAGAAAAACCTTACAGTAGCTTGGTAGAATCAAAACCCTTTTTCTACTTGGCCGAACCAGTTGTTTCCTATACCACCCTGGCCAACACAATCCTGATCAGGGAATAATTGGCCAAGTTTTCCTTGTTCTCCTCTGTATTGGAAAAACACTCCATATCAAGCCCAATGGCCAACATCCCCATCTCAAACCACTGATTGGCATTAGAATTGGCAGTGACCCTTGGGAATGACCAACCTACCAATGGGAGTAGGGGTCCATAATCAACCTACACTTCCAACACCATTCCCAGTCCGGCACAACCCTCAGCCTATCATACGTCCTCAATTACCAGCTCAACCCAACCCTAATCCAAATAAAAGACGAGTTCAACTAATTTAGATTATATAAGATCCAAACCTCAACACTAAATAGAGGCAATGCAATGAACTAAGGCTGAGATCTGGATGTACTATCTCACCAGCAAAAGTCACGACCTCACCTCAATCCGAATCTGGAATTTCACCAGAGCCTAGCTGAGAAAATATAACGGAAGTAGAGTTAGGCCAAGAAAAATAAGCGGTTGACCAACGGGGGCCTGAAGAGCTTAGGATGTCTCCACCTCCATTCCCTGAAAGGTTAACTCTGCCTAGACCAATAGTCTCTTCAGATTTTGACATCCTGGGGGAGTTAAGAAAAAATTGTATAAAAATTCCTCTTCTCTAGGCCATACAAGACATTCCCATCTACGCAAAAAAAATTAAATAGATGTGTGGGAAAAATAAAGTAAAAAAAACAAAGGTTATGCCTACCGTTCATGTGGTAGGGACACTATCTGACTTATTACTAGGTAAGGAACCACCTATAAAATATGAAGACCCGAGAAATCCCATAGTAACTGTGCAGATCTATGGACACTCCTTTCCAAACACATTGGTCGACTTAGGGGCAACCATTAACATCCTAACTACGGGAACCTATGAAAATCTAGGAATATTAGCTTTAGAACCCACAGCTATGTAGCTAGAGCTTCCTGACAGGTCTGTTATTAGACCAAAAGGAATAGTGTAGGACATCCTGGTCTCCATAGAATCATGGGAGTATCCAGCATATTTCTTAGTTATTAATCCAAAGAGAAGGATGGACGGGCACCCATTGATTTTTGGGTGACCTTGGCTAGCAATAGTTGATGCTTACATAGGCTATCGAATAGGCAGCATGACCATCACTACAGGATATTCCATAAAAAATATCATTATTTATCCGCCTGCAAACCAAACTTATCCACGGTAAAAATTCACAAACATCCATATGCATATTGGGAGCAAAACATTCGTCCACCTTTGACATTAGTGGAAGATCTTGAATTTAAAGATCAAACCGAAGACAATGTAATCAATAATTTTATGAGTCAGCCACCCACGTCTGAAAATTTAAAATGTCAAATGTTGAAAGCGGTCCTTGAAGATGAAATTCAAGAGGACCCCTTGACAGACCTTGAGGGTCAGTATATTCCCACAACCACTGTGCATAACAGTATACCCATTGAGATTGAGCTAGGGAAGATCCTGAATATTAATGGCAATTTTGATAGTAACCAAAAGAAAAGGCTCATAAAATTTCTACAGAAGCATAAAGGGGCATTTCCTTGGGACTACCTAGTGTTGTATGGATTAATCCGTCTTGCGGACAAGACCAATCTCCCTATTACTAAAAGTATCTAACAACAAACAGCCAAATAGACTACTCTTTCTCTAAGCATATACGATCTATGAAAAGCTCTATAGAGGTGTTAAGGACTAACCGTTTGTCCAGTGCTTGTTTGAAGTCGTCATTATCCCTCGCGTGCTTGAAGGAGTTTTCCTCGTAAACCTGCAGTCACAAACAAGCAAAATATTACATAGCACCTGTATAGAAATCATCATAAACCATGCTTATCATAGTGATCAAGGAATCTATGAAATAAACCATTGATTGAAAGCTTATTGAGAAAAATGAGCATATTTGTATTAATTTCAAAAGAAGAAAATCCTTACAACCTGAGCCTTGATGTTGCACAGGACTTTCCGGGGTCCGAAGCAGGAGTCTCCTTTACTTTGACAAGTTCTGCACTCCTCCAACCAAGACAAATAGAGGTATGTAATCTCTCCTCAGAAGTATTAGTTAACTGAGTCTAAATCTTAACAGCACTTAACTTCAAATATTCTAAAATCTTGAACTCCCTTTGAGGCTACCCAATGCCTTTTTTTATAGTGGACAAGAGGAGGTTTTCTGTTCCAAGCACGAAGGGATAAAATATTCCTTCAAAGGGATAAGCTCCTCACATCAAGGGGTTAGCTCCATAAGGTAAGGGATTCATGCACCTTACAAGAGCGGTTCTGCCACCGCAAAATCCATTCTAGAAGCTTCTAGAATTTACTTTAATTGAGCTTTTTGGGATTTTACTTGTGACTTTTTAATCTTACAGGGGTCCGCACCTATAACAAAGATAAAGTGCATTCAGGAACGCAGGCAAGCTGAACATTGGGTGTGGGACCACAGGCAAGATAGCCATAAAGTGCGATACCAAAGTTTTGGAGACTTTTAGGAACTTTTTCTGATTTTCAAGGCTTGACATGAGGAAATGATATGTTAGACTTGCAGAAGGCAGAAGTATGAGTAATAATGAGCTCATACACATGGCAGAATGTCAGGATGACAATTTTCAGTGTAACAGATTGCCCCCTAAAGTGCAAAGTCTGGAATAGATGATGCTGAAGTCTGTCATATATGAAGAGTGCAGTACTTTATCATTTCAAGGATCATCCCGTGGTCACCCCAGTCAGCACCTGTAAAAACATTCAATGCAAAATATATATGTATACATATCATCACTGAGGTAGGCATTCCCATACTCAGATTAAACTAAAAACTGATTCAACTGTTCTGATACAGGAATGATTTTGAGTACATTACAGTATAGACATGTGTGAATACAGTATGGACGTAGTCATCTGTGTATAAATAGTCCACTGTATAAATGATAACAAAATTCCTTGCAGCCTGGATAGTAGAAACTAGATCCAGGGTCTTGATTTCCGCATCTCAAACTAGTACGATTCTATCCATGTGAATAAATGTGTCGAAGTCGAACATGGTAGAAACCACTTGATTACTAGTCAATGATGTAAATTGTTAACAAGTGTGAGAGTAGCCACCAGTAATGTCAATGGCTCTCAAAATACCTAGTACAATCCATGAAATGTGAATGAATGAGCTGAAGTCGAACATCTCACGGAATCATTCGATCGAAGGTCGATGATGTAACCCGTCGTCGAAAGCGAGAAACCTGCCATTAAGGCATGCAGATTTCAAGGTACTGACGATTTCTAGATCAACTTCCCAGATAATGAGTTGTCGTCGATAGAAAGCGATCCGTCGTAGGCAAGCCCACAACACGAAATCACAGATCAAGTTTTGAAAATATGTTGGCAAGGACTGACTCAGGGATGGTAAAATGGATGACAGATATTTTGCAGATGAATGGTTTATTTGAACTGTCCTCTTGAACACATAACGACACTGTAGATGGCTTGGCAACAATTGACCCAAAGCTAATACCCAGAAACTAGATGAAAAATTTCAATGAGGTTTGATTAACTGTTAGGCAAAGGATTTCCCAACCCAGGTGAATGAAAGTGTCGTGTTCAAGAGTGGTTGACTGAATTTTTGAAGAATCAAAATACAACAAACACGCCCATTTTTCTCTCTTTTCCCCCACCATTTCTGGCAAGTACCTCTTTATTTTTGACAAGCTTGAGGAGGATAAAATTTGCTTGTTTATAAGCTCATCCTTTGGATGAGTCCAACTTAGTTTAAGATTCGAACCCTAAGAAGGAGTGGTTTGTTCCTGTTAAAAATTAAACAGGTCCTTTACTGTTAAATTTTAACGAGTCCAGTATAGGAGAAACTCGGTGTTTTTCAATTTTAGGGAGTCAGAAGAAAAACTTAAGAAAACTCCGTGGGTGTACCTTTTCGTAAATTTAGTCTCTCAAGCACAAAAAAGGAAAAAATAATGCGAGAGAGAACTCTATTGACCGTAATTAGTCAACGTATACCTTTTTCGTAAATAGTCCATTTCAGCCCGTAAAAGGGGTAAACTTATACAGAAGGGACGATTATTCATTTACTTTAACGAGTTCGAACAATCAAGTACTCGGCAATATTTTCATGTTTAGAGAGTCAAAAAAGGGCTTAAAAGAGGACTCCAATGTTTTGCTTTTTCGTGAATTTTTGAAAGAGTCCGAAAAAGTGATAAAAGTGTGCTCTTTGTTGAAAAATGATCAATTCTCTTGAAAAATCCAATTTCTGCACAAAAAATTGAAACATTACACATACCTGTTTAAGATGAGTAAAAATGCTTCAAAAATACCCTTTTTAAAGTAAAAAATAAATAAATTAAAAATTCATCTATTCGAAAAAACTTATAAAAAGGACTTTTTCAACTTCATTTTTACCGTTTAAGTTCAGAGTGAAAAGTAGAAGCTTTTGGGTAAAAAAGTTCCTGTGAAGATTTTGGAAAATCCGTCCATTGAAATCGAGAACTGTCAGTCCCAGGTAATCCACGACCTCTTAATCTTGCATTTCATCCATTTACAATTCGTTTTTAGGCTTTAAATTTTATTTTTAAGGGAAAAATGTGGTTCGAAAATCGCCTGCGGGGGTCCGCAGGTGACACACATGGTACCTGCGGACCCCGACTTTTTCCTACAAGGAAAAAAGTCATGGGTCCACACTTTCCTTACAGAACACGTGCGTTCCTACGCACTGTTTACAAAGGTTAAGTGTGGTCCCCGCGCGTTTAAATTTAAAACTCAAATTTCTCTTTTGCCGCCCAAAATTTTTCACATTAGATTGTTCTAATCTATCTTTTTTTGTATTGTAGTATTAACAAGATGTTGATTTGGAGAGAACGTGAACACGAGGACGTGGATGACGCCGCAATGCTCCATTTTCCCACAATGCAAGCATTAAGAGCATGCGGTATATATAAATTATGGGCCATCCAAGGCATGAGAGCATAGGTAGAACTCCTGACATGGCTGGTAAACAGGTGGAACGTGCAGGACCAGTGTTTCATTATTGGCAGCCACCGGCTCGAAATCTATCTGGAGGACATTTATTTTCTGACTGGTTTGTCCAAGAGGGGCGAACAACTCTCCTTGTTTGGGACTAGGCCAGGTGGCCAGACTGTCGCTAGTCTTCGGCAAGAATTCTGTAATGATGAAGTAGACCCCAGGGACAAACGGATTGATATAAAAACTATCATCCATCTCGAGCTGAAATTTATTGCATTTACTGTTACCAGGCTGTGTGGGAGTGCAACATTGCATGTAGCTACTGGTTCTCAGATGCGCATTGCTGTGGATTGTTTTCACGACACCATTTTCAACTGGTGTGACGCTGTGTTGGCTAATATAAAAGGCCAACTAACTAGAGCGAAAAATGGGAAACTAAATAATTTTGGATATGGATCCATTGTCGTTTCCTTTGCTCTAGAGAGGATTCCTATGCTAGCTCCACAGAGTATCCTTGTTGATACCGATCGACTTAGAGAACCAAGGATGATTCGTTGGTCCGCACTGATAGCCCGTCACGGTATTGAGGGCGCTGAGATTGTTCGATTTCCTTCTTCATATTTCCGTTGGTTGGATCGCCAACTTTTTTTCATTGATGACTTTCTGTATGCCGGGATAGATTTCCGCGGTGACCAAGAGATGACTCTCCCAGCAGGGGAACAGTGGGATGACTCAGGTAAAATCATTTTCAACGAATTCTAATTTCTAAATTTTTTTTTTTTTTAATTTTTAAATCGTCTTGAAAATTAATAACCAAAATTTTGTTGAATATAGATGTGGGCCCATGGCGACCAGCCCATCTCCAACCCTATGAAAGAAAACAACCAGTTGCAGCCACACCAGCTCCAGTAGGCCAATCAACAAAAATCTTGACTGATTTAGAGCATCATCTAGAGCGTTTGACTCTAGACATTCCGGAGACAAACATAGATGACATTCCACTCAGATTGCAGAGATACGTGATTGGTGTTCCAGGACCTTTTAGGAGGTTCCTGTGCAGGGTGGCTCGGGCAGTGGTTTATTATCGTGATCACCATCAGTGATGGGATGATCGTGTTGTAGACTCATTTTTTTTACTTTTTGTGTTATCATTTACCGATCATAAGGTGTTTCCAACCTATGATCGAAGACGATGTATATTTTTTGAAAACACTTCTATCTATGATATATCACTATTTACCAGCTATCTGTATACATGTTATGAATGATATTTATTTTTTTGATCACTATAAATGTCGATTTATCATACTAGAAGCAACTACGTCTGCTAATGTATTTAAATGTCTTGGAATATGTTGATATTCAATGTAGTCAAATTCACGTTCCAAGAGATGAACTCTTAAAAATAACCGTAACAACACTGGATTTGTAATGGCATACACCCTGTTAAGCTGTAATACAACAAGTTCAGAATCCAACCTCACAATCAAATTTCGAATTCCAAATGATATGGACTCAGATAATAACTCAATCACTGCACTATACTCGGCAATGTTATTTGTTGTTTGACCAAGGCTTACCCCATGCATGGAAACTAACTCATCAGAGGGTGAATAAATAACCCAAGCTGCGGAAGAAATGTTCCGTGTACTACGACAAGCACCATCAGCAAAACCAGTGTAGGTTTGAAGAGACATCGCCATCTGCAATATCAAGAGTAAAACTCAGATAAGCAGGAATAGTGATAAAAACACACTTCTAAACTAGGCACACCTTTCTAATCTAAGACACACCAGCAGTAAATAAATCTAACCTAAAAAATAAAAGATCTCCATACCAAGTTTAAGCATAATATCGCTTCAGATATAACCCATTTCTGGGCTTATCCAAAGGGATACCATCAAAATCTATCAGCTCATAGGCCCCTTTTGCTAGCTTTCTCTTAACAATGAAAGGACCATGCCACATGGGCACGAATTTTCCAGCTCCTAGCTTATCGTTGGCTTGATCATAAACTAAGACTAAGTCTCCTTTTGAAAACTTTCGAGGGGTAACACTTCTATCATACTGAGCTTTTACTCTTTTGACATGAGCTTCGTTTTCTATTGCAGCGTTTCTCTGATTTTCATCTAATTGAGCCAAGTACAAAAAAAATTTCTCCTCTTCGGACGTAGCTGGGAGTAACTCTATGGCTAATTTCAAATATGGATTTTCGCATTCAATTGGCAACACATCTTCCAAACCGTAAACGAGTTGAAAGGGAGTGAAACCAGTTGATGTTTTGACTGAGGTTCGATATGCCCAAAGTGCTGAAAATAACACGGAATGCCAATTCGTCTTGTGAATACCAATAATTCGTCTGATCATGGTGACTAAAAATTTATTTATGGCTTCGACCAAACCATTGGCTTGCGGATAATATGGAGTGGAACTATCGTGGCGCAGGCCAAGCTGTTCTATCAGTTTAGTCATCATGACATTCCGAAAATGGCTTCCTTGATCAGTAATAATGGCTTGAGGAACACTGAACCTAGCAATTATGTGATTAAATACGAAAGTTGCAGCAGCCTTGCCGTCAGCCGAAAATGTAGGCATCGCCTCGGCCCACTTAGTAAAATAATCTACTGCTAAGATAATATATGCATGCCCCCCGTCCGAGTGAGGGTTACATGTAATAAAATCGATACCCCATTTTGCGAAAGGACCAACAGCAATTATGGGATGAAGAGGAGCGGGTGGCGCGCGCATCTTACGATCAAAAAGTTGACAATTGTGGCATTTCCGGATTGCATAAATACAATCTTTGAATAAGGACGGCCATAAATAACCAGCGCGCAATATCTTTTGGGTTGTGGCATACCCAGACATATGACCGCCACATGCTCCAGAATGCCAGTCATTTAAAACCTTTCAGCTTCTTCATGAATAAGATAGCGTCAGAAAACAGAATCCGCTCCACGATGATAAAGTGTGTCACCAATAATATTATACTATTGGGATTGGAAACGTATCTTCCTTCGCTGAGATCACGAGACTTCAAGCCGAAAAGATTGGGTTTGGAGATAAACAATAATATCTCCATACCATGGATCAAGAGTACTGATAAGAAACAGAGATTCATCCGCAATGGGTTGCTCTACCACAGTTTCAATATCAGTAGAGGGGAAATCACACATTAGTTCTGCAAATACCAAGGATTTCTTCGCCTTGGATTTTTCAAATTCCAAGTGGAATTCATGCAGGATGACTATCCATTTGGAATATTTTCCCCCTAGCAACTGTTTGGTCAAAATGTACATCATAGTGTTGCAATCAGAAATTACCGTAGTTTTGCGTAACAATATGTAATGTCTAAATCGTTGGACAGCTTGACCAGCTGCCAGAGCCAATTTCTCCACATGTGTGTACTTAATCTCAGTCAGATGCAGATTTCGACTAAGATAGTAAATCACATGTTCAGTATGAGATTCATCTTCCTGAACTAACACCATCCCAATAGTGGAATGAGAAGCGGCGAGATATAAAATGTAATCCTGGTTGTAGTTGGGAGGATGCAATAACGGTGCATGGGTCAATGCGTGTTTAAGTGCATCAAAAGATCGATCAGCGATCTCATCCCAAAAGAATTGAATGTTCTGTTTTAGCAATCGGGTAAAACCTTTTCTAAGCTCAGCGTAGTTAGGAATAAATCGACGTAAAAAGTTTTCTTTCCCCTGCAAACTTTGGAGTTGGCGTAAAGTCGAAGGAGGAGGTAACTTGACAATAGCTTCAACCTTTGACGGATCGACGCGAATACCTGCTTTCGAGACAACAAATCCCAGTAAACGACCCGACTCAACACAAAAAACACATTTGTGTGGATTTAGCCGAATTCGAAAATGCCGACATCTCATAAAGATAGCACGCAAATGTGTAAGATGGTCAGCTCTGCGTGATGAATGAGCAGGTAAATCATCGAGATAGGGTTTCACAATGTGCTTAATGTCATGAAACGCATAAGACATTTCCCGTTGAAAAGTTGCTCTAGCGTTCTTCAATCCAAAGGGTAGTTTGCAGTAATAAAATGTCCCCCATGGAGAAATAAAAGCCGTTTTTGGCTGATCAGCAGGGAGCATGTTTATTTGATTATACCCTGAAAATCCATCCATAAAGGAAAAAATTTCATTGCCGGCACAATCATCGATTATTTGATTGATATAGGGAGTTGGATAATTGTCTTTAGGACAAGCTCGATTAATATCCCTATAATCGATACATACTCGTATCGTTCCTTGTTCTTAGGTCACAGGAACAATATTCGATACCCAATCCGTTAAGGGAATCGGATAAATAAAACCTGCACGAAGTAATTTTTCAACCTCTGCTTTGATAGCAGCAGCTTTTCTAGGATGCATTTGACGTAGACGTTGACGAACAGGCTTGGCATCTGGGTAAGTCTTGATTTCATGTACGACAATTGACGGATCAATTCCTGGCATTTCTTCATAGGACCAGGCAAACACATCACGGAATTCTTGAAATAGGGCTTTATAAGTTTGAATTTCTTCTTCAGTATAAGAAGCACCTATATGAATGTTTTCAATTATTCCAAGTTTTACTGAAATGTCAATGGGAATCATTCGAGAAATATTTTCCAAATTTAACTCAGAATCAGGATTTTTCAATGGATTGTGCGGTTCCTTGACATATTCAGTAGTAAATATTGAAGCGAAATCATCTTCAAAATGATCTAGTTCAGGTAAAAACGAAGATCAGTGATGTAGATATTCCCATGGTAAATCGTCAGCAGACAATAATTCATGAATTTGCTCATCAGTATGAACAAGTTCAGGAAATGTCGTTGTAGCTGAACTAGATATAGAAAGTGATTCCTCATGGATCCCATTCACTGGATCAATTTCGGTTGACGAGGGGTCGGAAAATGACTGTATAGCCTGATATGCAAGTTCAAATGGACTCAAAGGCATCATGCCATCAATTGAATCTAACTCGGATTCGGAAGGTACGATCCAAGGATCATCAAACATAAGAGAGTCTGACGAAATCATATGAATAGTTGCAATAGAAGGCGATACGTTAGGAGGAGGAATGGAAAAAGTTCCTAGCAAACCAGAATATTTAATCAAACCTACTCCAACATCCTTGTACGGGATAGTCGCTTTACCAACATGTTGGATTGTTTCTGTAGAGGCTGGGTCGGAAGAAAAATAAGTTAACTGATCTATTGTAACGATCCTTCCTTGATATGGAAATTTTATGACTCGGAAGACCGAAGAGACAACAGCAGTCATAGCATAAGACCAACTACGACCCAGAAGAAGGTTGCAATCAAGAGGGGCATCAACCACTTCCACATCTAGATTTACAATTTTACCTTCAACCCCTATGGGTAAATCCTGCAAAATACCAAAAGGGTGGAAACCTCGACCATCAAAAGCCTTAAGAATCGTCGGAGATTGGTTCAGTGTAGGAGAACCAAGTGATTTCCAACACTGAATCGACATAATACACATTGAAGCTCCCTCATCAATCACAATCTGATAGATTGGTCTGTTTTTGACTAACACTGGTATCTGGAAAGCCATTTGGTGAGGTAGGCGAGGTGTACTATTTTCTAGATCGAAGATTATAAGATTAGAATCCTGAGTATCAACAGCTCCTATCGTAGACAAAAGCAATTTACGTTGTGCTGGGCATGATTGCAGCACTTCCAAAGCTGACATCGCTGAAGGAGAAATAGCTAAGTCTTCAACAATGTTGTAATTTTGAGCAGCTCTCGCATGTGGATTGAAAGTTGATTTACGAAGAACACCTTTAGCAGGCGGTTTGATTATTAAGTCTAGATTTGGTTTCTCGATCTGTAGCGGACCAAAAACAGGAGGAGGTGTAGTTGATGTATTCACATTAGAAGATTCTACTTCTTTACCATCAACAGGATTCTTAGTACCATAATCTTGCGATCGCGTCGCAATCCTTACATGAGACATCATCAAAATGGGCTCTTATGAAACAGTCGAGGTAGAACCAACCATCTTACTATCTTGAGTCGGAAAGGGATGTTTCAAGACAGCAAGTTGTGAACCTTTGACGAATTTCGCAACCTCGGCCCGATGTGGGCATTCCTTAGTAAAATGATCTTCGTCAGAAATGTAACAAGGATAACGTGGTTTACATTTTTCGTCATTGGATTCATTTTTATCAGTTTTTTCTTTCGAATTATTTTTGTTTTTCTTCCCTTTCTTTTTATTACTGTTTTTAGATTTAGCTGTAGATGTCTCCACAACATGAATATCGGCAGAAACTTCGGGGGAAGATTCTCCTTTCGGGGAATCAGGTAAAGTTATAATTGGAGAAGAATTATTTGAAGATTTCTTCTTAATTTTACTATTGACCATACCAATCATACCGTCAGCGGCATGAGACCCTGAAGGAGCAGCAGCTATTTGACCTTGTTTGGGAAGGTCTGGGATTTTTTCATGTAAAGTACCCGACTGCATGTAAACGAGGTCAAGGTACTGAGCTTGAGAAATTACTTGCTCTTCAGTAACAACACCAGCCTTACCTACATCTTCAGTAATCTTGGGTAACAATGATTTAAAAAACCATTCTGCCAAAATTTCATTCGGAATATAAACTTTCACCAAACGTCTCCTACGTCGCCATTCATGAATATGATCAGAAATATATGTAGACGTGGATTGTTTCAGCGAAGTTAATAATTCCATGCCATTGTCGTATATGACTGGCAACTGAAAATGAGTCAAGAAGGAAGTTGCTAACTGACTGAAGTTATGAAACGAGCCTCGTGGTAACTCAATGTACCATTTGGCTGCAAGACCAATAAGAGTTCTTTGGAAAAGACGTAAGCAAATCGAATCATCAATGATTGAATTAGACACACACCAAAGGTGATAAGTCATGACGTGATTTGATGGATCCTCTCCTGACTTACCTTCAAATTTCGGTATATCACTGGGAAACTTATGCGGCATTGACGGCCAGTACTGATAATAGAAAATTGGATCATTTGTAAGGCACGTCAAATCAGGTAAATCCAAAGTTGCGATAAATGGTAATTGACGGTTAGGGTCACGAAAACCATGAGTAGCCAAAGCAGTTCCAGGAGGTGGATACCCAGGATAACTGGGAATCGGATTAGAATTAGGAATTGTATAACCTCCTGGAAAACTAGGATTAATCGTACCGAACTGGGGTTGTTGAGGTTGTTGATAAGTATAGCTAGGATACGGTTGATACTGATAGTTTGGATTTTGTGTATAGGGACCGAATTGCGGCTGTCCCTGGTACGGTTGATACATGAATTGCAGTTGACTTGTGACAACTGTACTTGTACCGGCTTGTCCCGTAGGCATCTGAACCGAAGATCCTGACTGGGGTACAGAGACTTGAGGGATTTGCACGGATGAAGGGATAGATGAACTCGAGGTTACAGATACTCCTGAAACAGGTGTTACAGGTTGAACAGGCGTAGCAGCAGTTGCAGCAGTTTGAGGCGGAGTATTAGGTGAACTAGGACCAGCTTGCTGAACAGGACCAAGTGCAGGAGTTTGAATAGTAGGTTGGACAGGTTGCTGAGTTGGACCAGAAATTAAAGGTTGTCCAGGTTGATAAGGCAACTGCACATTAGGCTGCATAGGCTGTTGATATTGGGACGGATCCCACACCATATTCATTCCAGGGTATTGCCTCGTAGAAGGCTGAACGTAAGGACCATAACCTGGTTGAACGTAGGGTTGATAAGTAAGTGGTACATTCCCAGCTCCTTGAATGGATGGCTGACCAGAAGGCTGTTGGAAACTTTGAATTGGGTACTGACCTTGAGCTTGATAACCCTGAGGCGCGTACTGAAGCTGGGGTTGATAAGGACCCTGAGGAGCATATTGAGTTTGGGGTTGACCTTGGGGCATATACTGTCCTGAAGGTTGATACCCTTGAGGTGTGTACTGCCCTTGGTGTTTTCCCCCAAAATAATATGATTCCACAGTTTGTCCTGGGAAAAAGTTACCTTGAGGTTGCCCTCCAGGTGGTAACTAACTTCCTGAAGGTTTCCCCCCAAGCGGTAACTGACTACCTGAAGGTTGCCCCCCAGGCGGCAACTGACTACCTGAAGGTTGCCCCCCAGGTGGTAATGGATTTCCCTGTGTTGGCCCCCCAGGCGGTAACTGACTACCTTGAGGTTGAGGATTCGGGACATTACCAGACATCATATAGATTTGCGCTGTGTTCAACGTTTCAGTTTTAACACCACTATTACCAGATGACAACACTTGTTCGATTGGTTGAAGAGCTGCTCCGGAGAAAGTACCAGACAGAGCCTGATATCCAAAGGAACAGAAGGACCACCGTGTAAAAATGATTCCAGTGTCTGGGAAAACATGGATGACTCTCCAGCCATAATGGATGGCGGATAGTAACCTCTGGGTGTAGGATGAAATGGAACTCGAGGTGGAGAAAAAGCAAGACCCGGATTCTCTAAAAAGTTTGTTAAGGATAAATACCAAGCACTAGTTCGAATAGGGCTGTATAAAATAGATTCACGCTCCATAAGATTTATATATTGAGGGGAGTCGGGAAGATATATATCTTCGTCTAGATTAGTAAGTTCTTCAATGGAAATAAGACCAGCTGGAAGATCGTCAGTGATAATATTTCTTACCCTAGGTGAACCAAGATCACTAGAAGTTGGTGAAATAAATCCTACCACTACTGGATGATACCAGAGCACGAAGCCCTTCAAGCTGACTTGGCGAATATTCAGGGGGTTTCCCTTGTAGTCTCCGGGATTGTCTCGGCAATTCCACCACGATTAAAGATTAACTAATCACACGCAAACAAAAAAAATTTCAATGAAAACACCTACAGTCTCTAAAGAAAAAAACAGCTGAATCGCACGCTTAAAAATCTAAGAGTTAAAACCACACACAAACAGTAACTTTCCGTACTAAAAACACTAGTTGGTGATGAAATCCAACTTAGTAGAAATTTAACACAGAAAGGGCGGTTGGAACAGTTACCCCGACAACCTGCTTAATGAAACAGACTGGCACAAGTTTCCTCACAAAACCATCTCATGTGAAGAGAACCCCCCAGAGATTCCAAGTGAGTCTAGTCGACGTCTGCTCTAGGTACAGTGAGATCTTTCCTTCACCGTCACCTTAGGAAATAATCTTAAGATAATGGACACTAAGGTTACCAACAGTAACAAATATAACTGGGGGAATAGTCTACGATCCGATTTCACGCGCAAGGGCAGAGTAGCAAGCTCAATCCCCTTGAAGGCTCCTCGACATGGTTAATCCGAGGTTTACCGACAAGTGACCCCAGGCTCATCGACAATGGTTAATCCGAGGTTTACCGTTTGTAATACGCACAAAATCTTCTATCTTCCCCAATGAAACAGAATTGATTGTTTCAAAGGTTCGGACATGACCTCGTGATTGACTTCTTTAAGAGAAGCTTCCCAGATTATACAAATTACAATTGGATTTATCTCCTACCGCAAGATTTGTCTACTTGTTTTTTTTTACTACCTTGGAGAGTTAATTACTCCCTACTCCAAGACACTAGCCTAAGCTATGTTGGTGATAAGAGCCCTAGAAAATAAAAATATTGCTAGATGAATTTTAATTAAGCGTTACTTTTAAGAGCTGTTTCTCAGGTCAATGGGTGCGGAAATGAAACTTTAATGGTGTGAAGACTCGTTTTCCAAAAGACACTAAAAATGCACCTAAAAATGATGATCAAATTGTTTTCTTTCAATGAAATTCTAATTAAGGAAAAGTTAGAGAATGCAATTCTTTTAATAAGCAATTCCTTCTTTAAACATAAAGAACAATTGAAAGAAACTATTTTTGTCTTTTCCAACAAATTATCAAAGCTCACAATAAAAATCCTTTCACTTTCCAAAAAATCGAAGCTACAAAACAATTTTCCTTCAAAAGAAAGCTAGAAATTTTAAAAGCACTCAAAACTACAAACTAATTTTGAGATCTACAAAGTTTAATAGCACTCAAAACTACAAAATTTAATAATCTAAATGAATAAAAGCTTTAAGTTTTTTTTTTTTGAAGAATGTTTTAACTTAGTTGTTCAGCAAACTAAGGATCTATTCGTCCAGAATAACCAACAGATCAAAAACACTCAATTATGTTTTTATAAAAAATGAAATTCAAAAACCAATAAAAAAGTTTCTTTTCGAAGATTTGCAAAGAAACAGGTAACTCTATTTCTCAATAAAGAATAGTTTCACAATCAGGTCAGATTCAGCAAAAGACCAAAAATACCAAGGTAATCTGAGGTACTTCAAAGTGTCAAATGCTTCAAATCGCTACAAAGACCAAGTGAAAAGCAATCCAAAACGCAAAACTTCTAGAAAATCATCAAAACACCAATACTGCTGAGATTTATTAACAGAAAACTTTTGACAGAAAAAATCATCAATCTGGGCAGAAAACAAAACTGACAATAAAAATCAAGATAAACTAAAGAAATAAATCTGAAGTTTTTCAAAACTTTGATAGGGTCCATAGGCTCAAAGATATCACAGGTGCGGTCCCGCACTGTTTACACAGGAAAAGTGCGAAATTGCCTGCACTGTGAAAAAAAGGCAAAGTGCGGTCCCAGGAAAAACTAGAGAAAAACTTAAAGGATTTCAAAATTTTCAAAAACAGAGAAAACCTAAGCTACCCAGGCAGATTTCAATCAATGAAAAACCAAGAAAAACGTTTCCTCAAATCAAAATAAAAGAGAACCAAAAACAACAAGTTCTTTCCCCAGTGGAGTCGCCAATTTGTTGTATGGATTAATCCGTCTTGCGAACAAGACCGATCTCCCTAGTACTAAAAGTATCTAGCAACAAACAGCCAAATAGACTAATCTTTCTCTAAGCATATACGATCTATGAAAATCTCTATAGAGGTGTTAAGGACTTACTGTTTGTCTAGTGCTTGTTTGAAGTTGTCGTTATCCCTCACGCGCTTGAAGGAGTTTTCCTTGTAAACCTACAGTCACAAACAAGCAAAATATTACATAGTACCTGTATAGAAATCATCATAAACCATGCTTATCATAGTGATCAAGGAATCTATGAAATAAACCATTGATTGAAAGCTTATTGAGAAAAACGAGTATATTTGTATTAATTTCAAAAGTAGAAAATATTTACAACCTGAGCCTTGATGTTGCACAGGACTTTCCGGGGTCCGAAGCAGGAGTCTCCTTTATTTTGACAAGTTCTGCACTCCTCCAACCAAGACAAGTAGAGGTATGTAATCTCTCCTCAAAAAGTCTTAGTTAACTGAGTCTAAATCTCAACAGCACTTAACTTCAAAATATTCTTAAGCTTCAACTCCCTTTGAGGCTACCCAATGCCTCTTTTTATAGTGGAAAAGAGGAGGTTTTCTGTTCCAAGTATGAAGGGATAGAATCCTCCTTCAAAGGGATAAGCTCCTCACATCAAGGGGTTAGCTCCATAAGGTAAGGGATTCATGCACCTCACAAGAGCGGTTCTGCCACCGCAAAATCCATTCTAGAACTTCCAGAATTCACTTTTATTGAGCTTTTTGGGATTTACTTGCGCCTTTTTAATCTTACAGGGGTCCACACCTATAACAAAGATAAAGTGCATTCAGAAACGTAGGAAAGCTGAACATTGGGTGCAGGACCGCAGTCAAGATAGCCAGAAAGTGCGACACCAAAGTTTAGGAGACTTTTAGGAAATTTTTCTGATTTTCAAGGCTTGACATGAGGAACTAATATGTTTAGACTTTCAAAGGGAGAAGTATGAGTGATAATGAGCTCATACAGTTAGCAGAATGTCAAGGTGACAATTTTCAGTGTAACTTTAATTATGAGAAGCAGATCCCCAACTTTGCACCCCTGCATTTTATCTTAGAGTTAAGGAATTTCGACCCATTATAAAACCTCAATGAAGGCTAAACCCGCACTTAAAAGATATTGTAAAAGATGAGCTGCAAAACATTCTGGATGTAAATTTCATTTATCCTATTTCGGACAACAAATAGATCTCCCCTTTAGTAGTCGTCCCTAAGAAGAATGGGAGATGGAGAATCTGTGTGGATTACAGAGAACTCAATAAAGCAACACAAAAAGACCACTCACCCCTCCCTTTCATTGACCAGGTCCTTGACACATTAGCATGGAAATGGTTCTTCTCCTTTCTTGACGGGTTCAGTGGTTACAATCAAATCCAGATAGCCCCCGAAGACCAGGATAAGACAACCTTTACCTGCCCATGGGGTACTTTTGCTTACAAATTTTTACCATTTGGGCTATGTAATGCCCCATCATAATTTCAAAGAGCCATAATCAGCATTTTTTCTGACTTAATAAATGAGGGGCTTGAAATCTATATGGATGAATTCACACCATATGGTGAGGACTTTGATCAAGCATTAGAAACGGTAGAAAAGGTGTTGGAGTGATGTATTTCTACTAGGTCATGTTTAAGCAATGAAAAATGTCACATGATGATGAATGAGGGAGTAATCCTAGGTCACTACATCTGTGCAGCTGGAATACAGGTAGATCTAGAGAAAATAGAGGCAATCCTTCTATTAGCCACACCTTGTACATAGACTGAGGTACGCAGTATTTTGGGATATGCAGGATATTATCGCAAATTTATAAAGAATTTCTCACAAATAGCTACACCTTTGTATGCATTAACTGGAAATGTTGAATTCCACTAGACTGATAAATGTGACACTGTCTTTGCAGATTTAAAGAAACTGGTATCGACAGCACCAATTCTATGAGGGCCTAACTAGAAACTACCTTTTCACATCTCTTCAGATGCATCCGACGCAACAATAGGGGAAATTCTTGGCCAAGAAGAAGACAAAAAACCCTATGCTATTTATAATATCAGTAAAAACCTCACTCTTGTCGAATTAAATTATACAATGACTAAAAAGGAGTTCCTGGCTGTCATTTATGCTATTAATAAAATTAGAAATTATATAATGGCTATCAAATATTCATGTTTACTGATCAATTTTCCATTAGATATTTAGCTAATAAACCAATCACAAATGGGAGAATAACTCATTGGTTGCTACTACTGCAGGAATTCGATATAACTATCAAGGACCATCCAGGAAAGGAAAACGTGGTCGTAGACTTTCTGTCTGAGGTTCCAAAGACAAATGATATGCTAGCAGTCGATGATGAGTTTCCCGATGAACATCTGTTTGTGGTAGTAGTAAAAATGGCATGGTATGCAGACGTGGCAAATTACTTGGCAGTGGGAAAGCTTCCCAGACATTTAACATCAAGAGAACGGAAACTAATTGTACAATGCAGCGCAAGTTTCTCCTAGATCGGTGGATGCCTCTTCCATACAGGGGCCGACTTACACATACGCAGATGCATCAGGGAGGACGAGATCTATGACATCCTTCGGGCCTATCATGATGAACCTTGTGGTGGCCATTTCAGAGATTGCAAAATGGGGCACAAAGTGTTACAATTAGGCTACTATTGGCCTATGATTTTCAAAGACGTGAAAAAATATGTCCAAGCCTGTGATAGTAGCCAAAGAATGGGTCGCCCAGGCCAAGCAGGTGAAATTCCACTACAACCACAATTGGTGATAGAACCATTCGAATGATGGGCACTAGACTTTGTTGGACCATTAAACCCACCATCAAACCAGAAAATCTACATATTGGTTTCCACTAATTACATAACGAAATGGGTAGAAGCAGTGGCCTTATCAAGAGCCACAGAGGAATCTGTGATTAATTTCCTTTTCAAGTTGTTCGTGCGATATGGTTTGCCACAAGAAGTAATAACCCATGGGGGGGCACAGTCCGTAGGTAATCAAATTATGGCCACCCTAAAAAATCACCATATAATTCATAGAGTTACATCTCCTTACCACCTGCAGGCAAATGAGCAGGTCAAAAGCACCAACAAAGTTCTGGAGGAAATTATGACCAAAACAGTATCAACACATTGCCGGGACTGGGCCACTAGATTACCAGAAGCCTTATGGGCCTATCACACAACATGGAAAAACACCACTGGATATTCCCCATATCATCTTGTATTTGGGAGAGATCCTATTTTCCCTATTGAGTTCGAAATCAAGACTCTAAGAATAGCCCAGGAGGTAGTGTTGAACTTAACAAAAGCTCGAGTTAAAAGACTCCAACAAATAAATGGGCTAGATGAAATGCGGCTATCGGCTCTGCAACACATAGCGATCATCCAACAACAGTGAGCTAAGTGGCATGACAACCTTATCAAGAAGAAGGTATTTCGAAAAGGAGATTGGAACTCCTCTATGACTCTAGGTTCCAAGATTTTCTGGGAAAATTACAAACAAGGTGGCTTGATCCATATGAAATTCAAGAAGTACACAACAATGGCACACTCACCTTGACCACCATAGATGGGTCTGGTTCTACATTTCGAGTGAATGGGCACAAAGAGCGCCTATACCACAAACCTCTCACAAAGGAATCTTTCTACCAATAGGTACGAAACGATCCCACCATCCAAGTTGTGACAACAGGGGGCGATAACCCCACAACCTCAAGTACATGAGATTTTGCTACCATCATTTGTAAATAGTGTATATAATTTATTCACAATTCCTAGTTCTTATTTTGTTGTACATTCCTCACGCTCAAAAGTGTATTATTTTTCTCATCCTCTTTCATTTTTTATCTTTTTCTATTCAAATTCTTTGAACGACCGCTGTTCAATCCAATTGAATAGTTGTTGTTCAATCGGATTGAACAACTGTGCTTTCTGTGTTTTTATCGTTTGTTGTTAAAATTCTTTGAACGACCATTATTCAATCCAATTGAATAGTTGTTGTTCAATCCAATTGAAAAGCTATTCTTCAATCGGATTGAACAACCGTGCTTTTTGTGTTTTCATCTTTTGCTGTTCAAATTATTTGAACGGCTGCTATTCAATCTGTTATCACTCTAGTAATTCTCTAAGCTATGAGATTTTAATTTAAAGTTGAAAGAACACTAGAGGTAACCACAAACCAACTTTGAAACTCTAGGATCTAGCTTTCCTAGGGTTCAGAGAAGACTCTCGATATAAAATTTAACTTTTATTTATTTATTTATAAAATATTAGGCTAGTTATGATTATGCAATTTGGTTTTGGTTTGATTTGGTTTGGTGGGAAAAATCACTTAATGAGATGGATAGTGGGAAATATGTTTGTCCATTAGGCTAAGGACTCAAAATTCAAGTAGAGAGAACTAGGATCAAGGTCAAAAAGTCAAATGTTTTCAGGGCAATATAGATAAGCTTTTGAAGATCTTGGAAGGTTGTTTAGTGAGGTGATTTGAGCGAATAAAGATCAATGAAGGGTTCTTTGATCCGAAAAATGGAAGTAGTAGGTAGAGATCAAATGAAAGAGGGAGAAATTAAGGGTTCCCTACTCTGGAAATCAACAAAAAATATATAAATGATAAACAATAAAGACAAGGTGCTTTTAACAAATCCTGAAATAATACTCCTGAATTATCATTCAAATTTGGAACACATGTATGGATGCATGAAACAAATAAGACAAACAATGACAAGTAGAAAATACTTCACTTCAATAGCTCATCACATGAATCCTGAAATATGATGCTAATTGATTCGATCTAGTCTGCTACTCGAATTTAAAACACAAAAGCGTTCAAGTACAACAAAAATGAGTATAGAAATCTTCAGTAATTAATTCCACAATAATACTTCAAAGAGTGAAGTATTTATACAAAAATGTTTATAAAACATCCTAGAATGCTTCTAGGAATTATCTAAGGAAAATAGAAATATATTTACAACAAAATAGTGACAGTTTCTTAACAAATCAGCAAGTTGTCCTATTTATCCAAATAAAATAGAAACTAATTGTTGATTAGGTGCAGCTGGCTTCCTGGGTGTCCTCTTTGTTGGCTCAGATATTTCAAATATGTTTTGAAATCTGATCTTCTTTATCTTATACTCTTTCACTCTGATACTCTTTAACTCTGATTCTCTTGAATCTCTGTAAAAGCTATTTACTATTGTAATAAATACTGTTTTGACTAAAAAATCAGCAAAACTTTTTCTTCCTTTTATCTGCCTTTTAACTTTCACAGTAAATCAGTAAGTGATTACCAAGCTTCATCATTTGGAATTTGTATGTTTTTCATCTTCCTAAAGTTTTCATCTACCTTAATATATCTGGAAAAAGTTGGTTTTATGAAAAAAAAATGTCTTATCTCATGCTGCAAATAAAATAAATCTTCAAAACTTCTGAGTAAGACCTTCCATGCAGGGATACCTTGTCCATCTGTCTTGTTCACTTGCTCTTTTGCATATTTTCTGATCTTCTTATTACAATCCTCCTATGGCATAATCTTATCATTTATGACCAAAATGTTAGGCAAACTTCTTTTCCTCAAATTTTCATATTTAACCATAAACTTGGTTATGGCTATGTTCATATTTTTCACATTTCTCTTTAAGTTGTTTCATCAGGTTCTTCTTTGAAATGACTTTCCTTATTTTGAGGATTGTTTCAGTCCTGTCATTGATCTAAATTTCTTCTAACTCCTACTTGTTTTTGCTATTGAGAAACTTAATCAATTCTATGGCTTGCTCAGGTTTGGCACCTAGGTCATCTTTGGTTTTTTGAATTTCTACTAGTGCCGCCTTTAGTAAATCTCTCTGTTCAAAGATTACCTAAATTGAGGGCCATACATCATTGATGGCTTCAATGATTTTATTCCATAAATATTTTTTCACATATGATGTTGGCTCCTTTAAGGTTAAATCCTTTTGAAGATTCTTGAGTTCTTCATTTAACATATTAGCCCTTTGCTCATGAGTTTTGGCATAGATTTGGACTAATTTCTTTTTATCTTCAAGATTGTCTATCACTTTCTTCAATCTGTTAATTTCACTTGTTTGAAGTGACATTTCTTCCATGGCTTTCACTAGTTTACTGGCCTGATCTGAAGGTTGAGCTGCTATAGTAGATGACTCTGTAGCTGAAGCTGTAGATGATGTCACTGGCACTGCAGCAGCCAATGGTACTTTGGGTTCCAACTCTTCTGCTAGAGTTGAAGACAGCTGTAGTAACCATAGGAATTACTGAAGGAACTTCATGTTCTTTTGTTGTTTCCCTTTCATGGAAAAGCTTGTCCATTTGAATTTCCATTTCTTTGATCTGTCCTGTTAGTTGAAAGAGTAAGTTCATCATATCATCCTTCCCAGTCTGTTCTTGTATAATTTCTTTGTCTTGAGGATGTTCAGTTGATGGAAGCTTGAGTTGTTTCCTTAATTCTACAATGTCATCATTCAGTTTCTTTACTAACTCTTCTGCTGCTTTGACATTTGCAGGATCATATCCAACTTGCATGACCAACTCTTCTAAATATTTAATCTTAAGATCTTTAGCATATAATAAGGCTTTGTCAACTTTCATTTGATCTTTCATGTTTATGATTGTGTTATGAAGTTTTGAACAATCATAGCCTTGGTTGTAATGGTAGAATACAACATCTCTGAACTTTCCTATGAAATTCTATTTGATATAGTGCATGAATTTTTTATGTTTTTACTTCTAGATCAACCTTTTTGTAGTCTGCAATTGTTTTTGGAGTCTTCACTATAGGTTGTAACACTGACATGATCAAATTTTTATTTGAGTAATCAAAGGCTGATAAAAGTCTTTTTTTGTACACTTGGTGTTTGCTTCAAATATTGAGAGAATCTCATTTTTTATCTCTTCAATTTTTGTTTTAATCTGCTTATATTTTTCTCTTATATCAAGGTCCTTTTCCTCTGCTATTTGTGAGGATGATGCTTCTAAATTCTGATGTTTCTTTATCATCTGTGCATTTGAATTATCAATCTTTTATTCATTCAAATTCTCTGTAACTGGCTCATTTGTGACGGCTGTAATAGCATCTGACTGGGACATCTGTTTCTTCAACCTCAATAGTCACTTTCTCTTTTCCCACCGGATTTATCTTACACTTTTTATTATATCTTAATTTGAACCTAGTCTTAGTGGTGGTCTCTGCAATGTAATCACCTTCTTCCCTAACCCTTTTGGTGGCTTTTTCTCCTTGATTTGCAGTTTGTAAAGTGTGACTAGTATCACCTTGCTTTACTGCATATATCAAAGTGTTTTATATCCACTCAGTCTGATTGACATACTTCTCAATCTCTGGTTTTTTCTCATGAATGTAGGGTGTTAGTTTGCACTTAACCCTCATTTTACTTAATATTCCTTTTGGATCGTAGTTCCAAGAGAAAGTATCTTCAAATCTGTACTCTAGTAACTGTTTGGCTACTTCTGTCTATGCATCTCTATGACTACAAATGAAGGGTCCTACTTGATTCTTCAACTTAAATTGTGTTTTCTTCTTTGCTGCTAGGAAGTTGATAGAATCGAAATTTAATATTTGCCTGATGTATTCCAATGAAAAAACCATCATTGGTACATATTGGGGTAGTTTGTAGGGTAACATATTAGACCCAAAAACTATGATTTCTGTGTGTTTTTCATACAAATACCAATCTCCAGCTCTAGTCTATTTAGATAGCTATAGAATTTTCTTCATTTCATCATTGATCCTTGGCTGTTCATTATTTTTTAACATATTTATCAATGGATGAACAAAGAAGTTTGAAAACTCTATATAAGTAAACTCTATGGACTCTTTTCTGATCAAATATGTCCAAAAAATAACTGAAAGTGTTTTTCCTTCTATGTCGAGCTTCTGGAGGGTTACTACAAACTTATTTTCTTGAAAATACAAAAACATATGGAAGATAAAAGATGTGTATCTAAACACTCCTTTAGTTGGAAATTTAACCAGCTGTTCATGGATATTGTTAGCAATATACTCAACATAATTGAAGATGACAGAAGGAGGTTGTCCTGATGTAAAATTAGATAGGAAACCTAGGATGGATTCATTTGTATGTTCATCTGTGAAGTATCCTAGGATGAATGATAATATGGAAATGACATGCCTTGACCATTTTGGAAATTTTGAAGTAGAATATGGAGGATTGATTTGAGGAATTTCCACATGTAAGGACATGAATATTTGGAAGACCTGAAATCTCTTGGGAAAATCAATGCCAATGTACAACTTTGTAAGTACTTCTATTGACAAAGTAACGACTTTAGGATCATGTTTGAGTTGTAACATCTAGTTTATGGATTCAGCAGTAATTGTAAACAATAATTATTTGTTTGCATTCACTATTTCTCTCTGTTCAGGCACATAATAGTTCTGACACAACCTGATAATCTCTAGGCATGGATGAGTGACTAGAAAAATATATTTGGGAAAATTTGATTCCCAAATTTGGACTTCTTCCACCTGATCTAAGGATTTTTCAAAGCTCCAGTTGTGGAGGTCTAACAGATCGAATTCTACAATTGGATCTGTTATTTTATAGTCTACATCTGTTAAGGGGATATGCTCAATGTATACAACAGGAGGTTGTAGAGGATTCACAATGATGTCAGTCTTGGAGGACATAGCTGGAGTAGACTTTGGCATTTTTAGGCTTTTAGGACTACTGAAACTCTATTTTTTTAGGATTTTTGGTTTCTTATGCAAGATTAAATGGTTTACAGAAGTATTATTGATTTCAACATAGGTTCTTGGATGAGAATAAGTAGAATATGGTTCTTTTCTTGGATTTATATTTCAATTTCAATCTTCAAAATGATTTTTTTTTTAGATTCTCACTGGTTATGAAATAATAAACAAGGGTTTCTTAGGCTTTTCAGTGGAGAATTGGGATTAAAATTGTTTGAAATAGGGCGCAGAGGGTTGGGTTACTTGCAGAGGATTTCTGGGCTTTAATTGGAGTTTTATATAGTCTGAAAAAACTAAGTAAACTCAATATTTTCCTTTAAAACTGAACGCAATATAAAACAGGGTGTTATCAAAAATTTTGACAGGGTTTAGGTTCTTTTTGGGAAATCTAAAGGCGTTCTTTTATTTAATAGGCTTTTACTTGTAGGAATTTACAGGGTAAGTTCTGTAGATCAAGAACCAAAGTTCACCGCTCACAAACATATCACAAATCAGTACACTAGTATAATCACGTGGTTAAAACCCTCAAAGAGGGAAACATTCCATGCCCTGAGCCAACGCGGCCACTTCAGGGAATTTATTAATATAAAAGAAAAGTTACATATGTTTCTCTCAGAAATGGTTACCGGAAAAATGACCCTCCATGCTCTTTAAATAGAGATCATGGACCAATCAGGTGTTAAGCCACGGATCAAGTTTTGTTAATACCGAGGTGAGAGATAACCGTCGGATCACTACAAATCGTGACCGTTTGATTATAAGTTACGAATTTACATGGTAAAGAAACACACTTTACCTAACTCTACACTATACTAAGTTATTCTTAACTATTTCCTATGTGTTGGAATATCCTAACATCCCCCCCTAAGAAAAACTTTGGATAGGATTGAAGGATTTACAAAGGTGACACAAAAGGAACCTATTTCCTATCTGTTGAAATATCCTAACAGCCCCCCCTTAAGAACAAATTGGGATAGGATTGAAGGATTTACAAAAAGTGACACAATAGGAGAAGGAAGGAGGCATTAGAGCCTATCCCCCCTTAATGAAAACTTTCCTCAAATCCAAGCATGGATTGAATTTCGGTAAACTTTTCTTCTGTGAGAGCCTTCGTAAAGATATCGACTACTTGATCATTGGTCAGACAATAATGCACTTCAAGAACACGATCATGAATGAGTTTTCTGATGAAGTGTATGTGGAGTTCAATGTGTTTCATACACTGATGCTGAACTGGATCTTTACATAGCTGAATGGCACTCTGATTATCACACCAAAGTGTAGTTGGATGCTGCTGATGAAGACCAAATTTAGACAGGATTTGACGAAGCCACATGGCTTCCTTGCTGGCTTCAACTGCACCACGATACTCTGCTTCTGCTGAAGAAAGGGAGATGGCACTTTTTTTCTTACAAGACCAAGTAATAGGTCCTGAAGCAAGAGTGAATACATATCCTGTAGTGGACTTCCGATCATCAGGGTCACCAGCCCAATCAGAATCAGTGAAACCAATCAACAGGGGAGATGCTCCTGCACTGTAATGAATCCCGAACTGAACTATACCTTGAATATATCGAAGTATTCTCTTAGCTAGTTTCCAGTTACTTTCATGAGGTTGGTGCATAAACCGAGCGACAAGACCAACGACAAAGTAAAGGTCAGGATAGGTATGGGTTAGATACAAAAGTTTACCAAAAATTTGACGGTATAAGGTAGCATCAACTTTAGGGATAGTACAGTTGACTGAAAGCTTGACTCTAGACTGAAAGGGAGAAGGGGCAGGCTTACAGTCTTCCATGTGAAAGTGGTGTAGAAGATCACAGGCATACTTGGACTAAGAGATGGTAATGCCTTCCTTGGATTGCAAGACTTGAAGACCAAGGAAATAATGCAAGTGTCCTAAGTCTGTCATTTCAAACTTCTTCACATGGTTTATATGGTTTTGATCACTACCAGTAAGGATAATATCATCAACATAAAGAACAAGGATGGTGAAGGAATTACCCACCTTCTTGGTGTAGACAGTGTTGTCAGAATGACACCTAGAAAAGCCATTATCTAAAATAAATCTATCCATTTTGGCATACCAAGCCCGAGGATCTTGTTTGAGACCATAGAGAGACTTCCTAAGGTGACAAACAAAGGCTGGAGTCTTTTTGGATAAAGCCAGGGGGTTGTTCCATGTAGATTTCTTCATGAAAATCTCCATGTAAGAAGGCAGATTTAACATCCATATGATGGACTTCCCATTTAAAGGAGGAAGCAAGGGAAAGAACAAGGCAGATATAATTCATTTTGGCAACAGGGGAGAAGGTTTTAGTATAGTCAATGCCTTCAACTTGTGAAAAACCTTTAGCGACAAGACAAGCTTTATGTCTATCCACTTTTCCATCTGGTCCAAACTTTGTTTTGTAAACCCATCTGCATCTGACAATTTTTCTTCCTTTTGGAAGAGGAACAAGATCCCAAGTATTGTTTGCCAATAAGGAATGATACTCTTCATTCATAGCTTCATCCCAATCTGGATGACCGAAGGATTCTTCAAAGGTTTCTGGACCAAATTTTTCTGGAACTTGAGCCAATAAGGAAGAGTCTCTTTCGAACTGAGAACAGGTATGTCGTCGATCAGCAGGGTCACCTGCAAGAGAACCTGTTGCATCCCGAGTAGAGCGGACCCATCTTGGAAGCGGTGGAGTATAAGGAACTATTTCACGAGCTGGAGGATGATTTTCATCCTCGTTGTCATCATATGAACTAGAAGGAATTCTATTAAAAATAGAAGAGAGAGAGAGAGGTGGCACGTATGCCGAATCAGGGTCGCAGGCCAAAGGTGGCACACCCGCCAAACTAGGCTTGCAGGCTGATATATTTTCATCAAACTTTACATCTCTTCTAATGATTATATTTTTGGATTTGGGTTGAAGAATTCTATATCCTTTGACATCTTTAGAATATCCAACAAAAATACATTTTTCACTCTAAGGTTCTAAGGCTTTATGTTTCACATCTAGAATATGGGTCCAAGAATCACTTCCAAAAACACGAAAGTGACTTACATCTGGTTTGATTGAGCTCCAAGCTTCTTTTGGAGTTATACTCTTTAAAACCTTAGTAGGAGTATGATTTACTATGTAATTTTCACATTTAATGGCTTCTGCCCAAAAATTGAGACCAAGTCCTTTAGTTTGAAGCATACAACTAGCCATTTCTTTTAAGGTGTGATTCTTCCTTTCAGCTACACCATTTTGTTGTGGAGTATATGGAACAGTATGTTGCAATTGAATGCCATGCTCAATGCAGAAGTTGATAAATTTTTTGTTAACATATTCTCCGCCATTTTCTGATCTTAACTTAAGAATTTGATGTCCAGATTGTTTCTCAACAAAGGCCTTAAACGCCAAGAACATGTTAAAAAATTCACTCTTGAGTTTTAAGAAATATACCCAAGAGTGTCTAGAAAAATAATCAATGAAGGTTAAGAAGTACTTGCAACCAGAGAAAGAAACAACAGGAAATGGACCACATAAATCACTGTGCACAAGCTGCAAAGGTGTTGAAGCGTGCTAAGAGGCACGTTTGTCAAAACTATCTCGATGATGTTTTCCAAGTACACATCCGGAGCGAACACCATCTCAGCAAGATACCATAGGAAGGCCCATCACCATATTTTCCTTACACAGAGTTTGAAGAGAGTGATAGTTTAAGTGACCAAATCACTCATGCCAAAGTTTTCTCACATCATCATTATGAGAAATAAAAACAGAGGGAAGAGATGATGACCCAAAGTTGTCAAACTTATAAAAACTTGTGGAATCATCGACAATGCCAATAGCTAAAATATGTTTAGGATCTTTGAGGTCCTTGATTACAACATCATGAGGTGAGAATTCTACTATTTTCCCTTCACCTGAATGAGTTATCTGATAAACAGATAGAAGGTTGCATGAAAAGGTAGGAACACATAGTACATCATTAAACTGACCATTATCTAGATGAATGGTTCCATATCCTACAACACTAAGAGATTTATCATCACCAACATAAATATGTTTGGTGTCACAATAATTTAAAGAAGAAAACATGGATTTATTTTTAGCCATGTGGTAAGAAGCTCCAGAATCAATGAGCCACTCATGAGAAGGATAAGAAGAAGATACATTTAATGCATAACTAGATCTTGATGCTTGACAACTACAAGCAGAAAGTGCCATGCCTAAAGATGAAGGTGAAGAGTGCTCCAAATTGATGTTGTGCTTCTTCATTGCTGCTTCTAAGGCTTCCATCTTCTTAAAACATTTCGACTCTAAATGACCATCACTATTGCAAAAGTTGAAATGTCTATCTTTCTTCTTTCCTTTGTTTTTATATGCCTTATCATTTTGGAGAGTTGCTTTTTCAGTTTGTGGCTGAAATTGCTTAGGACCCTTGTTTGGTTTTGGAACATACTTCTTAGGATACTGCTTCTTGGGATTCTTTTGATATGATTGATGTTGGGCTACTAAGGCTTTCTTAGAAGCATTTCCAGCAGTGATAAGACCAAGGTGTAAAAGTTTTTCTTGTTCTCTTATCAAAGAATCACAAAAGGCATCAAAAGAGGGATTCTTGTAGGTGGTTCCTGAAGAAATGATGGCTTCTCTAGTGGTATGGAAGGAAGAAACAAATACAGAGTATGCAGGGCCAAGCTTAGTAAGAATGCAATAGATGAGGCTACCATCTTCCTTTTTGACCTTACAACCTTCTAAAAGAACTCTGAGGGTCTTGAAATTGGACAAAAAATCTTCAATAGAAGAGAAATTATTGGGGTCAAAAGTAAGCAACTCATTTTCAAGCTGATGGGCCCTGATTTGATTTTGAATGCCAAAGACAATATTTAGCTTGTCCAGGGCTTCATGAGGGGTGTCAATGTCAAGGATATGAAATCAAAGATCTTGAGCAATGGACATTCCTATCAACCCTCGTGCTTGATCTTGTTTATTTTCCCATTTAGCAACTTTATCATCATTAGAAGGTTTAGTTTCTAGCCCTGTGGCTATTCTATAAAGCCCTTTACTTGTAAGTATATCTACCATGTGAGGTAGCCATTGGAAATAATTGGTGCTGTTAAGAATAACCGGGCATGCACTTTCCATTTTTTTTTTTTTAAACTAAAGCTGAGAAAAGCTGAAACTAACTGCTCCAATGGAAAGATCTCAAAAAATGGCTTCCGGATGAAGAAGTTATTCCTTTTGAAAAAAAACTCAGTTGTAGATGCCGAATAGTTACGGGAACGGGATGAAGTGCGGCTCTTTAAAAAAATAATTCCGCCCCTTTGAACAAAAGCTTTTTATAAAAGAATTTTGAGAAGGAGACTTGAACCCAAGACCTCTATTCTCATAAACTAACCCCTCACCAAGTGAGATAGTAAAAGGATTATGTTATTTTAGAAAGGAGGAAGGGAGGATTATTATTATTATTATTATTATTATTATTATTATTATTATTATTATTATTATTATTATTAGAGGTGTGTGTGCCTTTTCCTGCACAAAAAACGAGCAAAAAAATGAAATGAAAAGCCTTACGGCAGAATGTTAGATTCTCGGTTAGCCTTACCGACAACTATCACTTTTTTCACTATTTCTGATTTCTTGAGATCGCACAAAGACGCGGGGAAAGAGCATACGTAGCAAAAAAAAATCCCTTTTTCCTGTTTTTATTTTCCGAGATCACACGGGGCACACAGCAAAGAGCATACACAGAGAAGAGAGTATAGGTCCGACAAATAAATAAAACCTGAAAAAAACCGAAATAAGCAGAACTATTAACAAATATAATTGCAAAATAGATGCTTTATACCTCCAGATCTAAACCGACATAACTTGGGCAGCCAGAAACCTTTTCGCATGAAACCAAAGGCATTCCTCACTGTAACAGACACTCCGGACACAACTGAGTAGTTCTCCAAGCCCAAAAATGTTCAGAAATAGTAGAACTACAAAAACGACATTCGTATGCAGTCAAACCGACTTCGGATTTTGATCAACAATGGACGTGGCCCTCAAAATAGCTCTGATACCATGTAGGAATTTATAGGGTAAGTTCCATAGATCAAGAACCAAAGGTCACTGCTCACAAACAGATCACAAATTAGTACACTAGTATAATCACGTGGTTAAAACCCTCAAAGATGGAAACAGTCCATGCCCTGAGCCAACGCGGCCACTTCAGGGAATTTATTAATATAAAAGAAAAGTTACATATGTTTCTCTCGTAAATGGTTACCCGAAAAATGACCCTCCATGCTCTTTAAATAGAGATCATGGACCAATCGGGTGTTAAGCCACAGATGAAGTGTCGTTAATACCGAGTTGAGAGATAATCGTCGGATTATAAGTTACAAATGTACATGGTAAAGAACCACACTTTACCTAACTCTACACTAGACTAAGTTATTCTTAACTATTTCCTATGTGTCGAAATATCCTAACATTACTTTATTCAATTTCTTTATCAACGTCCTTTCAAATGATAACATGTTTAATTTTCTTGAGAAATACCTGTTTACGCAGGTATAGGTCTTTGAAATAGGATCTGAGGAATTCGACAGGTCTGCGGTATATTTTCTGGTCTCTGGAAGCTTTATGAAGTCTTTCAGCAATTTTGACAGTGAAGTGTGGGCATTTTTCACTGGTTCTAGGCTTAAAAACTAAGCACAGACTTAGTTCTCTGAGTCGGGAAGAGGTATACAATCGATAAGTGCAGAAGAAGGGATTAATGGTGCGATTTCGGAGTTTATTTTACAATTTAGGTTTAAACTAGCCTGCAATTAATGGTGGTCACAATGGGTAAACCATGCAGTTTTCAGGCTTCAAAGTGAAAATCAGTAAGTAGTTATCTCGTCAGTTTAAAGTGGTAAGCAGTTTTAGTTGGATCGAAAGCAATCCAATAGAACTGGGTCACATGGAGGAGAGAAGAAAAGATAAAACAACCTATTTCGCATGGTCAAGAAATGTATTATAGTCGTGCAACTTAAATTGCGATATGGCCTTTCGTTCGTCAGATCTGGAAGCTTTGATGCGAACGACTAAGATTTGATGTGGAAGCTGCTCGGTATTGGGGCATGGGGCCCAAGGCTTTATTGATGCGACAGGGTTAAAAAATGTATTGAAAACATAGTTTATAATGAATAAACTTATGTTTTACTTTGTTTGATATGGCGGGGTAATGTTATATTGTTTAAATAAAACATTTAATAAAATGTTAATAATCAATGGCGCGGAAATGATATTTAACATTGTAAATGTATATTTATAACAAATAAACATTTCTTTAATCAATCAGCGGTATATATATATTATATGGTTAATAAAACATTTTTACGTGTTTTAAAACCATAGGGGGTGAGATATTTTTATATTGATATGTTTAAACCTTATGGGAAAAAGGACGGGTTTATTTTCGTCACATGGGATAATTTAACATAGGTTTAAACTTTAAATAAATGGGTTTGGGGGTTATTTACATATAAAGGATTTAATAATATATACGAGAGGGATATAATATAAGGATTTAATACTTTAGGTTAGTAGTTAATATGAAATGGAAATGTAATGTATGAAATTATTTAAAATACATAGTTTTAAAACTAAGTAAAGTGTAAAAATAGGCAATAAAGCATGTTTTGTCCCATTTTTTATTCTTTACGCATAAACTTAAGATAAATATATCTTATAGGTTTTGAGTGTTTTTAAATGAAAATGAAATTAATTAAGTAGGGTTTTTACTTTTACTAAGCAAAAATGTATTTTACTTAGGAAAATGAATCATAATTTTGGAAAAGGGTGAATATGCTGATGAGATGGGTTTTATGTAGGGAATCCAATATTTTTAACCAATTAGTTATCAAGCTTTGGGTCTGGCCCCAACAAAAGCTAGAGAAATGCTCTGAGCCTCTTTTACTGAAGGTTGATATTATTGGATCATTGTGGGGGAGGGGAAATTAGTAATTTTTGCCTGATGATGCATTATTACATGTCTTGCACAACTTCTTTCTACCTAACCATTATTATTTCTAACATTTTTTACTTCATTTTCATGGGTGCATTTAAGCTTGCAACCCTAAATAAATTTTTCTTTCAAAGCATAAAAACTATCTAATTCTAACCTTATTTCATCTGAGGGCTCAGATTAAACTGTTGAGCTCCTCATTTATTCGCTAACTATCAACTGATTTGTCAAGTTTATACTGTTTGACATATCTTTATTCTCTATCTAAAACACGAAATTCAAAGCATGAAAAGTTAAGGTTAAATTGTTTAACTGATCATGGATTATGGCATTTATTGACAATCTGCACATAATCATTATTCTTGCAACAAAAGTAAATAGTAGTAGCATTTTGACTTGCTCACTTTCATGTCTTATCTTATCTCTTTTTTCTCTTTTGGGGTCTATTATTTTCTAAGTCCTTTGATATTTCTCTTATGACTTTTACCCTCTTTTCATTTTTTTATTATTTTTTCAAATATGGGAAAACAACTTGCAAAAAGCAAGGTATGTACATATTTACAAGAATATCAAATTCAATTCAAAAATTATGAACCCTATTATTATAGGACCCTAACACTGGCTCCACATAGGGATGGCATTTCCTGGTGAAGTGTCAAGAACTTTAAGATTGTTAACCTTTGAATTTTGACTATGATGACCGTGTAGGTATCTTCTGATATCTAAAATTATTCATACTTATGATATTTTACCTCCCAAAGCTTAGGGCCTTCTCTCCGGTCTTCAACTTTGTTAGGAAAACATCCAATCCAATATAAAATCTTAAATGTATATATACAATGATCAAAGTAAATGAAACTAACTATTTTTTTATCTCAAAGGAGTAGTATTTCTTCAACATTTTGCCATTTATTGGTCCATCTAGCATAGTTGATCCATCCATTTCTCTCAGAAAGAAAGCATTGTTACCTCTATATCCATAAATAACATAAGGTCCCTTCCATAGAAAATAAAATTTTCCATGTTTACCTTTGTCTTATCTTCTTGAATCCCATTTTAACACTTTGTCTCCAATGTATAAGTCATCTTCTTTACTTTTTCTATCAAAAATTTTCTTTATCTTATCCTAGATAACTTGAGACTTAATATAAACTTCCTCTCTTGTTTATTGCAAGTGAATAGTTTGATTAATCCTTATTTGAATGTCATTTGTTTCAACTTGTAACTCTTGGATAATCTTCATTACTATTACTCCTAAGGAAGATGGAAAAACAACATCCATTCCATATACGAGCTAGTAAGGGGATGTACCAATAGTTTTTTTAGTTGTAAGTCTATCTGCCCATAAGGAATTGACTAACTTCTTGTTCCAAGTCTTTTTGTTATCTTCCAGTAAATTTTTGATAATTTTTACAAGGCTCTTATTTGAAGATTCATCTAGGCCATTACCTTGAGGGTAATATGCAGTAGAATGGCCTAGGGTTATGTGATATTTATGGAAAAATTCAATCATCTTTTTAGAATTGAATGCTACTGCATTGTTAGTAATTATCTTTTGGGGACATCCAAATCTTGAAAGTATGTTGCTTTCTAAAAAGGAGATAATGAAAGTATTTTTGGCTTGCCTAGAGGGTATGGCTTCAATCCACTTGGTAAAATAGTCAGTGGCTGTCAGAATCCACTTATGATGGGCTGATGATGGGGGGTGAATTTCACCAATGAATTCAAGACCCCATTGTTGAAATGGAATTTCTATTGAGATGGGCTTTAAGGGCAGGGGTAATAGCTTTTTCTTACCCTCAAATATTTAGCACTTGTGACAGGAGGTCACATAATTTTTAACATCTGTAAACAAGGTAGGCCAGTAAAAACTAGCTCTTAGGATTTTGTCTACATTAGTTTTTCAGGAGAGATGTCCTCCACAGTCACCTGCATGAAATTGTTTTAATAATTTCTCAGCTTCTTCTTTTAACAAACAATTTAATAAAATCCCACTTTGATCTTTCCAAAAAAGTAAATTGTCTAAAATACAAAATCTTACTACCTTTAGCTTTAAGAATCTAGCTTTTGTTCTTGATAAAATAGGAGGAGCTTGTAAGTTTAGTAATACAAATATAATTTCTGCATACCATGGTGAGTCTGAAAAATCTTCACTGATCTCTGGAGTCACCATCTCTTCCTGATCATCTACTTGGGCAATAAAATTTATGTCTAGGGCATGACAATTTGATTCAGCCATGAGTTTGGCTAAACCTTAACCTTTTATCAGTTTTGTGGGTTTTATCTCTATGTCATATTCTAAAATTGTGGCAATCCACTTACCTCTTCTTCCATCAGGACCATCCTGAGTAAGAATTTCTTTTACTACTGCATTTGGGACATAGGTGATGATGTTAGAATAGAGTATGTACACTCTGAAACCTTTAATGGCCTTTACCAAAGCTAGGGCCTGTTTCTCCATAATATTGTATTTCAAAGCAGCATCTCTAAGTGCTCTGCTAAAGAAAGCTATGGGATGTTCATAACCCTGGTCATTTTTCTGCAGTAAAACTGCAACAATGGTGTGCTCTGAAGCAAATGAAAAAATGATGAAATCTTTTTTAAAGTCGGGACTTATAAGGACTGGAGTTTTGGTTAAGTCTTGTTTGATGGATTCAATGATTGTTTGGCCTCAATAAACCATTTAAGAACTGAATATTTTTTCAGCATATTATTTAGTTATCTAATTATCTCAGCTAAATTGGATATGAATCTTCTTAAAAAGTTAATTTTACCCAGAAAGGCTTGTAACTCTTTTATGTTTCTTGGTGGACTGATATTAAGAATTTCTTCTATTCTTATAGGACCTATTCTAATTCCTCCCTTAGACATTATGTGTCCTAGTAAATTGCCTTCTTCTAATAAAAATAAGGCTTTCTTAGGATTTAATGAGATGCCAAACTTCCTGCATTTAATAAATACTTGTCTAAGATGATCCATGCGTTCATAATCAGTCTTAGAAAATACAGTTATGACATCTAAGTAAATTAATAAGAATTCATGGATTTACTTTGCAAAGGCTATATCCATAGCTCTTTGAAAGTTTTCCCCTGCATTCATTAAGCCAAAAGGAATTTTTACATACATAAAAGTGCCCCAAGGAGTAGTAAAAGTTGTTTTGTCTTGATCCTCTGGTTGGACTAAAATTTGGTTGTATCCTGAAAATCCATCTAAAAGTGAAATCCTAGAAAAACCAACTACCCTTTGTAAAATGTGATCCATTTTTGGTAAAGGATAATTATCTTTTAAGGATAATTTGTTTAGATTCCTAAAATCAACACATAATCTAATCTCTCCTACCTTTTTTCTGGTTGTAACTAGGTTAGAAACCCAATCATAATATTTGATTGGTACAATTATCTGTGCATCGTACATTATTTTTACTTATTTTTCTATTAAGGGCATCAAAATAGGGTTTATCCTTCTTAACTTTTGCTTAAAGGGATTTTTATATTCTTTTATAGGGATTTTATGTTGAATTATGTTGGTGTCATAGGATTTTAGGTCCTCATAACTCCAAGAAAAAACATCTTGAAATTCCTTGAAAAGAGCAATATATTTTTCCTTTTCTTGTTGAGGTAAGGCTTTAGAAAGTTTGATCATTTTGGGTTTTAGTTTTGTGCCAATATTGCATTCGTCAATATCAGATCTAAGTGGCTCCATTTTGGGTTTTCTAGCAACATCATTTGAGTCAAATAAATCTTCTAAAGTAGTTAAACCTTCTAGTAAGAAATTATCTTTGAGATTTAATATATTATATTCTTCATCAATTATCTCATCAATTTCTACTCTCTCTAATTTATCTATATCTGACTGACTAAATTTAGAAGGTCTAGCAAATTTTACCTTATTTACATCTACATTATTTAAATCAATTTTACTATCTAAATCTTGATCTATGGTACAATCAATGTCTATTTTACAGTTCTGAAATTCACCTTCATTATTCATAAAATGGTAAATGTATTGATCTTGTGAGAAAATTTGCAAATATTTGAGGTTGTCTGGAATTATTTGTTTGTGTTTTAATTCTGCAGTATACATATGATTGGGCTGAAAAGGTAAATTACAAGTACTAGCAAAAGTTGTTAAAGAGTGTGCTTGTAAGTTTTGATTTCTTGGTATTGCAGAGAAATTACATTCCAACAAATCATCAATCAAATCTAGTACAATCTCTCTATATCAGCCTAGTCTAGGATTGTAAACATAATATTCACCATTAATTTATTTTACAATCAACTCTGAGTCTCCCATTATTGCTATTATTTTACCTCCTAAGTTTCTGATAATATGGAGTCCTAAAATGAGGGCTTCATACTCAGCCATATTGTTGGTGCATTTGAAATTCAATCTAAAAGCATGGCCTTCTGCGTGATTTTTCTCTATATTGGTTATCCATACTCCTACTCCTGCTCCTAAATTGTTTATTGAGCCATCAAAATCTAAATGCCATAAATATTCATGAAAGATATTATCATTGTTTTGTGTTTTCTTTTCTTCCCTTAGTTCAGTCTTGATTTCATTATCAGTTTCAGAATTACATAGGATAAATGAATCTAGGTCAGTAGGTGTACTGTAAATTGGGTAATTTATTGACGTTTCTACACTGCTAACCATATATTTTGTCAATTTTTCCCTATATAACTTCTTAGGTTGACCAAAAACTGATATAGTAGCATAAGACAGGTGCAATTGTAGAGTTCCCTGTAACTTTGCTCCCCATGAGTGAGATAATAACATTCCATATTTGGGTGGGATATCAGCTACTACAATGTCCATAAGTATATTCTTACCAGGATATTGAATTAATGTTACACACAAATATTTGATTAAACCTAAACATTTTACTTTGTTAGAATCAAATGAAAATAAATCTTTTTAAGGCTTTTAAATGTCTAAGTTCAAGGTTTCCATTATTGCTTTGGGCATTAGATTATGTGAAGCTCCTGAATCTAACATTTTGTTGTGAAAAAATTGATCATGAATAGTTAAACTGATGTAAAATGGATGAACTGATCCATCTTGATGTTTTCCATTTACATCTAGGCCAAAAATCAACTATGGTTGATCATCATTCAAGCTTATAGAGTCTTCTCCATCATTCATGTTTAATGTTTCAGTGCTAGTTGTTTTATACAAATCATGTTTTACTAATTTTGTCAAAGGAATTGGTATTTTTAACTTTGCAATTTCAGTTTGTATATTAAATGAAGGTTGTGATTTACTTATTTGAATTAACTCTTCTTTAGTAACTGTAGTTTGAGTTGGTTTATCTTGTTTTCCTATAGTTATGTTTTTATTTTCAGTTTGAGTTTCTTGTGTTTTACTATTCCTAGTTTTCTTTTCAGGAATGGTTTGTGAAGCAGTAGATGTTTGTTTAGATTTAGAATTGTCAGAAGTTGTTTTTGCAGTGGCAGCTTTTGGATCTGATGATTTTGGATCAACAGTGGATGTTTTAAGATCTAAATTTGTTGTTTTCGAAGAATTAGGTGCTTTAGCAGAAACATATTTTTGTGAATCTTTTGTAGCTTGAGAAAATTCATCTATTATGTCAACAATCTTAGGGCTTGGTGAAATTTTAGGATTGGAAACTTTTTGGGAAGAACTAGAGTTTTTCTTATTTCCCTAGGGATAATTTGCAGAACTTTTGTTTTTGGGGTTTCTACTGTTTTCTTATTTTCAAATTGTGCAGTTTTCTTAGTAGAAGGTTCAGTATTTTTCTTACTCCTAAGGTTATATTGCTTATGTACTTTGTTTATGGAAAAATCGTAACCTTGTTTATAATCGAATGATTCACTTGAATCTAATTGAAGCTATTGGAGTTCAAATAACTCTTGATCTTCCTGTGTGAGAAAGAAAGTGTTATTATTATATATTCCCATTAGATTTATGGTATCCTCATCCTCATCATTTTTTTGATAAATTTCAGCATATTTTTCCTGAAATGGGGGTCTTATTGTTTGATCTGGGGCTGATTCTTTTGATTTTCCTCAATTTTCATTTTTCCTAAAGTTGGCATTTCTGATTTGTTGTTGATTATCCCATTGAGGTCTTCTTTCTATGTTGTCTAATCTATCCATCATTCTCTCTAAAGTTTTAGCTAACTGATCTATTTTTTTGTCTGAACTAGAGGCTTCTTCTTTCATGGTTACTCTCCTCTCATTTCTTAATCTAGCCTTTTTAGCTAAAACGTTTACTTCTACACCTACAACATCTGTTTGCATTCTTTCTAAAGTTTCTGCATTTCTTTCTCTTAACTGATATGCCATGTCTGTGTCAAATCCATCTGGGAATTTAAGTAAGACGGAGTCAGGAGTGGGTTTCAAATTTGCAGGAATTGAATTTTAAACACTGTTATATCTAGTGCAGTATTCTTGTACTGATTCATTAGGAGCTCTTTTCATTTCATCAAATTCAGACAATATTTGGAGTGCATTTTTCTTCTTTTCCCATTTATTTAAAAATACTCTATGAAAAAATGCTAAGTCAGCTATACTACCAGCAGTAAGGCCTTTAAACCATTTTTTGACTTCCCTTGTTAAGGTTTGTGCAAACAATCTCATTTGTACATCAGAATCATCTATTTCATGGAGTTCAAAGTAATCTATCATTTTTTTTATGTGTTGTTGTGCAGTGTACGATGTAGTAGCATCAAATTGTAGTATCTTACTTTGGTAACATTGAGGCATGTCATGTAGTTTTTCTGGAAGAACAAGGGGAGCATACCTGGTAGCCATAGCTTGAATTCTAGCCTGGCGTGGGGGTAGATTGGAAGTGCTTGGCGCTGAACTGGAAGCAGTAGTTGATGTAGTAATAGAAGTAACTAATGAAACTCGGATATAGGATGGTGAACTAGAAAATGAAATGGAGGAACTAAAGGATGAAGTGGAGGTACTAGGGAGTGAAACTGGAACATATAAGGAACTAGTAGGAAATGAGAATGATGTGTTTGAAATAGTGGAAGGCATACTAGTGGATGATGGAAATAATATTCTAGGTTGTAAAGGTTGTCTAGGGATAAATGGATCTGTAGACTATATGGTAGTGGAAACTATAGATGATGTAGTGGTATCTAAATGAGGAATAAAAGGTTTTTATGTATATGCTAATAATTGAGCTAATTCAATAGCTTCATCTATTTCCTTAAGAATAGTAGCATTTATCTCTTCAAGTTTATCTTGATTTGTAACTTTCTTTAATTCAGAATCTACTGTAATATTTTGTTGTTTTGTCTCAAGAAATGAAATGAAAACAAGGTCTATAACAACAGTTTTTAAATCAGATTCAGATTTGCTCCTAAATAAAGAATGTTCAAATTTCAAATCAAACTGTATATCTTGTAAACTTACTAATTCTTGTGGTAATTAATTGACTCTAATTAATGAAACTTTAGCATCTAAATCTTCTATCTGTTTTTTCTTTCTCCCAATTCTGTCTGGATTGTCTACTATAACAACAGGTTTAGGATCCAGGTTAGACCTGGTATAGTCAACTTTCCTAGAAGCCAGAATTATAGGTTTTAATACTCACAACTTATGAAACAGTCTTAAAGGCAAAAGGATGATAAAAGTGATTTCCTTTAAGATCTATTTTAAATCTAAGGATTGGTTAATTCCCAGTATGGTTTCCAGTATGTTATCACTCTAATAATTCTATAAGTTGTGAGATTTTGATTTAAAGTTGAAAGAACACTAGAGGTAACCATAGAACAACTTTTAAACTCTAGGATCTAGCCTTCCTAGGGTTCATAGAGGGATCTCTCTATAAAATTTAACTTTTTTTTATAAAATATTAGGCTAGTTATGATTGTGCAATTTGGTTTGGTGGGAAAAATCACTTAATGAGATGGATAGTGGGAAATTTGTTTGTCTATTGGGCTAAGGAGTCAAAAGTCAAGCAAACAGAACTAGGATCAAGATAAAAAAGTCAAATGTTTTCAGGGAAAGATAGATAAGCTTTTGAAGACCTTGGAAGGCGCTTTAGTGAGGTGATTTGATCGGGATAAAGAGAAATGAAGGGTTCTTTGATCAAGAAGAGGGAAGTAGTCGGCAGAGGTCAAATGAAGGAGGGAGAAATTAAGGGTTCCCTACTCTGGAAATTAGCAAAAAACATAGAAATGATAAACAGTAAAGACAGGGTGCTTTTAACAAATCCTGAAATAATACTCCTGAATTATCATTCAAATTTGGAACACATATATGGATGCATGAAACAAAGAAGATAAACAATGACAAGTAGAAAATACTTCACTTCAATAGCTCATCACATGAATCCTGAAATATGATGCTAATTGATTCGATCCAGTCTGCTACTCGAATTTGAAACACAAAAGCCTTCAAGTGCAACGAAAATGACTATAGAAACCTTCAACAATTTATTCCACAATAATACTTCAAAGAGTGAAGTATTTATAAAACAATGTTTACAAAATATCCTAAAATGCTTCTAGGAATTATCTAAGGAAAATAGAAATATCTTTACAAAAAAATAGTGATAGCTGCTTAACAAATTAGCAAATTGTCCTATTTATCCAATTAAAATAGAAACTAATTGTGGATTAGGTGCAGCTAGCTACCTGGGTGTCCTCGTTGCTGGCTTAGATATTTCAAATCTGTTTTGAAATCTGATCTTCTTTATCTTATACTCTTTCACTCTGATACTCTTTTTCTTGATACTCTTTAACTTTGATTCTCTTTAATCTTTGTAAAAACTATTTGATGTTGTAATAAATACTGTTTTCACTGAAAAATCAGCAAATTGTTTTCTTCCTTTTATCTGCCTTTTAAATTTCACAATAATTCAGTAAGTGATTGCCAAGCTTCCTCATTTGGAATTTGTATTTTTTTCATCTTCCTGAAGTTTTCATCTGCCTCAATAAATCTGGCAAAAGTTGGTTTTATGACAAACAAATGTCTTATCTCATGCTGCAAATAAAATAAATCTTCAAAACTTCTGAGTAAGACCTTCCTTGTAGGGATACCTTGTCCATCTGTATTGTTCACTTGCTCTTTTTCATATTCTCTAATATTCTTATTATAATCCTCCTGTGGCATAAACTTATCATTTATGACCAAAATGTTAGGCAGACTTCTTTGCCTCAAATTTTCAAATTTAACCATAAACTTGGTTATGGCTATGTTCATATTTTCACATTTCTCTTCAAGTTGTTTCATCAAGTTCTTCTTTGAAATGACTTTCCTTATTTCAAGGATTGTTTCAGTCCTTTTAGTGATCTCAATTTCTTATAACTCCTGCTTGTTTTTGTTGTTGAGAAACTTAATCAATTATATGGCTTGCTTAGGTTTGGCACCTAGCTCATCTTTGGTTTTCTAAATTTTTGCTAGTGCTACCTTTAGTAAATCTCTCTGTTCAAATATTACCTGAATTGAGGGCCATACATCATTGATGGCTTCAATGATTTTATTCCATAAATATTTTTTCACATATGATGTCGGCTCCTTTAAGGTTAAATCCTTTTGAAGATTCTTGAGTTCTTCATTTAACATATTAGCCCTTTGCTCATGAGTTTTGGCATAGATTTGGACTAATTTCTTTTTATCTTCAAGATTGTCTATCACTTTCTTCAATCTGTTAATTTCACTTGTTTGAAGTGACATTTCTTCCATGGCTTTGACTAGTTTACTAGCCTCATTTGAAGGCTGAGTTGCTGTAGTAGATGACCCTGTAGTTGAAGTTGTAGATGATGGCATTGGCACTGCAGTAGCCGGTGATACTTTGGGTGCCAACTCTTCTACTAAAATGAAGGCACAACTGTAGTAACCATAGGAATTCCCGAAGGAACTTCCTGTGCTTTTGTTGTTTCCCTTTCATGGGCAAGCTTGTCCATTTGAATTTCCATTTCTTTGATATGTTCTATTAGCTGAAATATTAAGCTCATCATATCATCCTTCTCAGTCAGTTCTTGTATAATTTCTTTGTCTTGAGGATGTTCAGTTGATGGAAGCTTGAGTTGTTTCCTTAATGTTGCAATGTCATCATTCTTTTTCTTTACTAACTCTTCTATTACTTTGAAATTTGTAGGATCATATCCAACTTACGTGACCAACTCTTCTAAAGATTTAATCCTAATATATTTATCATATTATGAGGCTTTGTCAACTTTAATTTGATCTTTCATGTTTATGATTGTGTTTTGAAGTTTTTTAACACTCACAGCCTTGGTTGTAATGGTAGAATACAACATCTTTGAACTTTTCCTATGAAATTCTATTTGATTTAATGCATGAATTTTTTCTGTTTATACTTCTAGATCAGCCTTTTTGTAGTAAAAAATTGTTTTTGGAGTCTTCACTGTAGGTTGTAACACTGACATGATCAAATTTTTATTTGAGTAATAAAAGGCTGATAAAAGTTTGTTTTGTACACTTGGTGTTTGCTTCAAATATTGAGAGAATCTCATTTTTTGTCTTAATCTGCTTGTATTTTTCTTTTATATCAAGGTCCTGTTGGGGTTCCCATGTTTTGGCCAGATTGGCAAGACCAAAAGATGAGACAACATCAGAACCACTTTCAGACCTCAAGATCTAGCCCTCCTGGGTTCGGAGAGGGATCTCTCTGTATGAGCAAAGGTTTATGTCTATGAGGCTCAAATGTTATGATTTTAGGCTAGTTATAAGGCTCTTGGTTTGTTTGTTGACTGTTTGTTTTGGTTGCTGGTTATCAGGAATGAAGGGTTCAATATAAGCCAGGATGAGCAAAAAGGGATAAGGTAGAGATGAAATATTCCAAGAAATATTCAAAACCATTGGGCAATGGAGTCAGGAAAGGATTTTCTTGCTAATCAATAGGCAGGCTTTCAATTGGGCTCGTCATCTGAAACTTAGGATATTTCAAGATGATTATGTGATATGGAAAGTAGGTTGGAGGAGATAACACAGATTTTAAAGCATAAAATTACAGATCAACAGGTCGTACAAGGATCCTAGTGGACAGGGCTAACTCTAATCCCCAGTGTTCCCAAATCTTCCAACTAAATATATAACAAGAAGCATCTAAGAACTGAATTATTTCGATTCATACATCAGAGAGCAGGAAATAACATCCACTAAATTGGTTAAACCAACTGAAATCATGTCTCAGATAATACATTCAGAAGAGAAACATAAATGGCAAGGAGAGCAGAAACATAGCATACCTAAAAAGGGTAAATCCTATGCCAATATTCTGATGCAAGCCAGTAGAAACAGAATGAAATGAATGTAAACACAAAGATAGGAAAACATCACCGCTACTTCATATCAGGATCCAAAGGAATGTGCTTGTCATATTAAATAGCAATACCAATCGAGTACAATCATTGCCAATAGCTGAATACTCAGTCTGAAAACATCTCCTTCAACCTATCTTACAATCTTTACACAGAGACTGTGTCTCAAAGAAACTACTTGTAGTTCTCTGATAACTGATCAACAACCTTTACAATGTTTTTCTCATGAGTTTTATAGCTGAAGAGAAGCAGAGGAGGTAGGTAGAAAACTAAATGAAACATTAACACTCAGAAGAGGAAGGGGGCCGAAGCCCATTCTGTTTTAAACTCATAGCATTAACCTCTGGCAATTTTGGGTGCACGAATGATCTCCTTCAGCCTTCCAATTACTCTGATATGGCCCTGAATGTACTCTGACTGCAGTACTATGCAGTACTTTGGTGTATAAAAAAAACAACTGAATGGGCTGCCATGCTTGTGAAATAAACGCTTCTGATAGCATAGGATTGTTGTAAGGGGGGGGGGGGGAACCTTGCTTGAACACAATATAAAATGAAACAATAATGTGTACTGTGTCCTTGTTCTGGAAGAAACATTCTGCTGATTTGAACACTGATTTCATGAATCTCTGCATGTTGTACCTTTTACATGATCCTTAGGTTCACTGATCTATTGCTTTGCCTCTAAACCTGTTGTATTAAGGTTCAATCCTTCAATACTGAATGCTGAAATAATTGATCATTAGAAATTTCTCTCTCCACTGCTCCATAAATGTCTCGATTTGCAAGACCTGGGCTATTATGGTGCCGAATGGGGCTCGCGAAGTTTCAAACTCTGTCCTTTGATGGAATTTATACTGCCGCCACCTTTCTTGACATTTCCCTATAGTACCAGCTCCCAGATTAAATTCTATCTGCTCAATGCGCCGCTTACAATGATTCCTATGAATCATGGCGGTTTTCCGCCTTTTTGGAAACCCTACACAAACACGCAACTTGTTAAGAAAACAATGGAGGTGGTGGACGCAATGGGGGGTGGCTAGACTGACAATGCAAACTGGTTAGATGGAAAAACTCTCGTGGAAGACCTATAGTGTGGTGAAAACGGTAAAGATTACAGTCGGAAGGTGATGCAGGAGGAAAAATGAATGAAAATATTTGAATTTCGACCCTTTGAATGATAATATAAAACGGGAGGGGCGAATGTACGGTGAGGCACGTGGAGGTGACGTGGCGGAACCGGTTGACAACGGAATAGTCAATAGTGGGGAGAAGACCAATCTGGACCATCAGATCTCAAAGGAGATCGACGGTGGGAAACACAGCGGAGGATGATGAAAAGTGGGCCAGGGGTACGGTGGCCGTGGGTTAAACCTAGTGCAGCTTCATGGAATGACGACTGTTGGATCAACTACCCCAGATCGGACGGTGCATGAGCATATAACTGTGCATCCCATGCTGAACATTAATGCGTGATGGGAAAGCGGTTTTGAAACCGTACAGGAGCCACGCGTCGAATGCTGAGTGGAATCGCTGGCCGATCGAAGAATACCGCCCTCCGCCCAAAGGCTGTGCGATAGAAACCACCAGGTTTATGAACAGTGCATGGGGACCACTGGTGCGGGCACATTGCGGACCGTCAGATCAACGTTTAAATGGATGGAGATGGCGCGATCGGAGATTTGAATGGAGAAACACGGGCGCCAAAGATTTAATGATAGTCGTCTGATCTACCAAGATCAACGTTTGGTGTCGCGCCCGACATGGATTGGAGATAAATGCTTTTTGCTCTAGCGGGTGGTTCCAGCGCTATAATCACATGGAAGGAAAGGTGTGGGGGTCAGCAGAAGAGGGGCTAGACTTGATATAACATTTCAAAGTGGGTTTTTAACCCTTTTAATGCATTTTGAAGCCTATAAAGGGTAACGATAGGGAGGAAAAGGGTAAAAAGGTTTAAACAAAGGGAAAAAATGGGATTTAAAGGGGATCTTGGGGGGTTTAGAGGGTTAATAGGGGAATAGAGGGGAGCATGGGCACATTGACAGAAAGAGGGAAAAAGGGAAAAAGGGACACTTTGTAGCGGTATAAGGGGTAATGCAGGGCTTTTTGGAGCAGGATATTTAGCAGTCATTGAGGCTCATAGACTCCGTAATAGCAGAGGGCAACAGTTAAAGGTAGGGGATATGAAAAGGCTGCAAGGATGATGTGTTTACAAGGGAAATGCATTCCTTGCAGGCTTATACAACAAATTAGCCCCTTGCTTGCTTTGTGAAGGAAATCATAAGGGGCTAACAGTGGCTCCACATGGGGATGGCTTCTTCTTGAAGGAGTCAGGAATTCAGAGAATAGATCTTGGAGTAGGCTAGTTGCCTGCTGCTTGGCACATACTTTTCTTTCTTTAATCAACTATCACAGTATGAAGACATTACATCAGCGGAAAAACTTTCCTCAACAATCTACCTATCCATACTGCAATCCTAGCATTATTTCTTCTTCTAGGGTGCATTTGAGCTAGCAGACCCTTTACATCATTTCATTTTGTAAACAAAAAATAAACCTATTCTAAATCTACCCTTATTTCTCCACGAGACCAGATTAAACTGTTGGTCTCATGTGTTTCTCTACCTAATCTAATATCTGCTGGGATTAAACTGTCGAGTAGATTTCTTCTCTACATTCTAAAACAGAAATTGAAAAACAGCGAAGCCAGGATTAGACTGTCTGGCTTGCTGCAGACCATGGCATAAAGATAGTCGCACATGGACAGAAACTTGCAAAACTGAAGACAAAACTGTGAAGGCTTGAAATCTGCAACCTTTAGAGTATCCTTCTTTCCTTGTGACTCAAGTTTTGAGCTTGTTAGAGTCACTCCTTCTTCATTTCAGCTCCGATTTTAGGCATGTTGGAGCTGATTCTTCTTTCTTCTTTGCTGGTCCAGATTTTGGACATGTTAGGACCAGGTGTTTTAATTTCTTTGGCTCAAGTTTTGAGTTTATTAGAGCCAATATTTTGCACATTAGAGGTTCATGATTTAAGCATGTCTGAAGCTCTCTTTTCCTCTGTTTTTTTTTCTTTTTTTAGACGTTTTCTCTTTTTTCTTTGAAAACAAAAACTGCAATGGTATGTACAATGGAAACTGGAAACTGTAAATTAGCAGAAGTAATGTTTGAGCATCCTGCCATTGACAGGACCCCCAAACATCTCGGTGCCATCTAATTCTTGTAAGGAGAAAGCATTGGGACCCATAGTGGTCTGGATGAGGTATGGACCTTGCCACAAACTGTCAAATTTGTTGTGCTTTCCTTTATCCTCTCTTTTCGAATCCCACTTCACAACCTTATCTCCAACTTTGAAATCAACAGCTTTGGTTCTTTTGTCAAACAATTTCTTTATGTTCTCCTGAACTTTCACTGCTCTATTGTAGACCTCTTCCCTTGTTTGCTGAAGGTGGATTGTTTGGTTTATTCTCCTCACCATGTTGTCTTCTTTTGTTTGGATCTCTTGGACCAACTTGATCACTGGTATCCCAAGGCTGGTAGAGAATATTGCTTCTATTCCATAGACAAGCTGAAATGGTGACATGCCAATGGACTTTTTTTTTGTAAGCCTGTCAGCCCACAAAGCATGTACTAACTTGTTATGCCATGATTTTTTGTTCTCTTCCAACAGCTTTTTGATGATGATCACCAGGCTCTTGTTTGATGATTTATCTAATCCATTACCTTGAGGGTAATAGGCAGTTGAATGACCAAGTGCTATTTGATACCTGAGACAAAAATCGACCATTTTTTTGGATCCGAAAGCAGTAGCATTATCAGTGATTATTTTCCTTGGGTAGCCAAACCGAGATAGGATGTGACCCTCTAGGAAACTAATGATGACTGAGTCTGTGGCATTCCTAGTGGGTATGGCCTCTATCCACTTAGTGAAGTAGTATGTGGCTGTTAGGATCCATTTTTGTTGTGCAGAAGAAGCAGGGTGAATTTCCCCTATGAAATCTAGGCCCCATTGCAGAAATGGGCCTTCAACAGTGATGGGTTGTAGGGGTAAAGGGAGGAGTTTTCTTTTGCCCTCAAAGATCTGACATTTGTGGTAGGAAACTATCATTTTATGGACATCACTGAAGAGCGTGGTCCAATATTAGCTAGCTCTGAGTATTTATTTTGTAGTGGCTTTCCAACTCAGGTGGCCCCCACATTCTCCAGCATGGAATTCTTGTTTAACCATCTCTGCCTCATTTTCAGGCAAACACTTAAGCAATAGGCCATTAGGATTCTTCCAGTATAGGTTTTCATTCAAAATGTAGTAATTTATGGCTTTTAGCTTTAAGAATCTGGCCTTGGTATTTGATAATCCGGGAGGGGAATTGAGGTGTGTAAGCACATATAGAATGTCGGAATACCAAGGAGAGCTCTGAAACTTTCCCTCAACAGTGAGATCAGGAAATTATTTTTGCTCATCCAAGGTATTTATCATGTTAATGTCTAGGGCTTGTAGGTTTGATTCAGCCATTAATTTAGCTAAGCCCTGACCTTTAATCAGTTTGGTGGGTTTTATCTCAAGGTCATACTCTAAGATCACAGCTATCCATTTGCCCCTTTTCCCATCTGGGTCTTGGGACAATATATCTTTGACTATGATGTTGGGCACATAAGCTACAGTGTGAGAATGCAATATGTACACCCTAAAGTCTTTCAAGGCCTTAATTAGAGCATAGACCTATTTCTCCATGATGTTGTATTTCAAAGGTGCATCTCTGAGTGCTTTGCTAAAGAAGGCAATTGGCTGTTCCATTCCCTCCGTGTTTTTCTGCAGCAAAACTGCAGCCACTGTGTGCTCAGAGGCAAATGAAAAAATCAGGAAATCTTTGGAGAAATCTGGGCTGATTAGGACGGGAGCTTGGGTAAGTGCAAGTTTCACTGATTCGAAAGATTGCTTAGCTCCTACAGTCCATTTAACTCCTGCACCTTTCTTCAGCATGTTAGTCATGTTCCTAAGGTGTTCAGCCAGATTTGGAATAAACCTCCTAAGGAAGTTAATCTTCCCAATGAAAGACTGTAATTCCTTGATGTTTCTGGGTGTATGATCTGTAGTATTCCCTCAACTCATTGTGGGTCTATCCTGATTCCCTCCTCGGATATAATGTGGCCAAGAAGTTTACCTTCTTGTAGCCCAAAGACAGTCTTTTTAGGGTTCAGGGACAAACCAAACCTTCTACATTTTTCGAATACCTTTCTCAGATGTTTCAAGTGTTCTTCTTCGGTCTTGGAAAGGCTGTTATGTCATCTAAGTAGATAACAGTGAAGTGCCCTATCTCATCTGAATATGCTATGTCCATTGCTCTTTGGAAGGTGGCTCCAGCGTTCATCAATCCAAAATGCATCTTCACATACATGAAGGTACCCCATGGAGTGGTAAAAGCTGTTTTGAGTTGGTCTTCTGGGATCACTAAGACTTGGTTCTAACCTAGAAAGCCATCCAGCAGGGAGATTCTTTTAGAGCCCACTACCTTCTGAAGGATATGTTCCATTTTAGGCAAAGGGTAATTGTCCTTGAGTGAGGCTCTATTAAGATTCCTGAAGTCTATGCACAATCTGATTTCTCCTGTTTTCTTCCTCACAGCCACTAAGTTTGATACCCAATCAGAGAACCTCACCGGCACAATTATACCTGTTGCATACATTTTCTTAATCTCCTTCTCTACTACAGGCAATTGTTTGGGATTGATTCTGCGAAGTTTTTTCCTAAAGGGCTTCTGATTTTCTTTCAAGGGTATTTTGTGCTGGATGATGTTTGTGTCATAGGCCTTTAAGTCCTCATAGCTCCATGCAAACACATCAATGAATTCCTTGAAAAGGTCAATGTATTTCTTCTTCATGTCTGCAGGTAGAGACTTAACTAGTTTGATCGTTTTGGGTTTCTCCTCGGTGCCTATGTTGCATTCTTCCACATCCGAGTCTGTACGTTCGATAGTGGGCTTTTTTGCCACATCATCAAAGTCAAAAAGGTCCTCTAAGGGTGCCAGGCCTCTAGGTATATTCTTATCTTTGGCCTGCAACACCTCTACCTCTTCACTATCTGCATTTTCACATTTGCGATCCGGGTTTCCAGTCTGTTCATTGAAAGAGTTTATTTCTGTGTTACAAGGTGTTTCTTCCTCATCTGAGGATTCTTCACTTAGGCAGCTACTGTCAGATTTGGAGTCTAAATCAGAAAATTCAAGCTCGTTTCTGCCTACCAGAAAATATTTGATCTGTTTATCACCTTCAAAAACCTGCCAGTATTTTTTGTTATCCGGAACAGCAGGTCTAAACTTGGTCTGAACAATGATTTGTTGGTCTCTGGGAGTCTTGGGGTAGGAACTGGCTAGGAAAGCTAATCCATTTGCAATTACATTTTGACTCCTAGGAATGAACAAAAATTTGTATTCAACAAATGTTTTCATTAGATCCATGGTGTCATTCCTATATGATCTCAGCCTAGGATGTTTCGCCATGTATTCCCCGTTTACCTGTTTTATCTCCAACTTAGAATCTCCCTGCACGGATATCTTACGGGCTCCTAATTTCATCAACAGATTTAGACCCAGGATCAGAGCCTCGTATTCAGCGACGTTATTCGTGCATTTGAAATACAGGCTACAGGCGTGGCTCTCAGCATAATCGTTTTCTGTATTGTGTAACCATACCCCCGCTCCGGCAGTTCTCTTGGTGCACGACCCATCAAATTTCATCACCCACAGGGGTTCACTCTTGGTTTCGGTGTCATTCTTTTCCCTGTGGCTGGTTTCACCATTATCTTGCGTTATAGGGTCTATATTGGGCTGTGGATCGCTTTGTTCCTTGTGAAATGTATGAGTCTCAGGGATCTGGCCAAATGGTTGTTTACACTCTGTTTCTTGTTCATCGGGGTTAGGTTTCCACCACATATCCTACAGGTTTCGTTGTGATTTTCTTCTTTGTTTTCCTCTAAATCCAGAGCAGCCATTATGTTAAAATCAATAGCTTCTGCCTCTCCGTTTGTATCTCTGTTTTGGGACCCTGACTCTTCTAAGGTTTCATCATTACAAAAGATGAAGGAGTCAAGGTCTGTATGTACAGAATAAACAGGTGAATTTTCTGGTTTTTCGGGGCTACTAACTAGGAATTTCATCTGTGTCTCCCTATACAGTTTTCTAAGTTGGCCAAAGATTGGGATTGTGGCATATGAGCCATCCATCTACATCGTACCCTGCAGCTTGGCTCCCCAAGATCTTGATAACAACATGCCATACTTGGGCGGCACATCTGCCACCACAACATCCATGACCATACATTTGGCTGGGATTTAAGTCAAGCTCACACATAAATCTTTGATCAGGCCTACGCATTTTACTCTGCTAGAGTCGAAAGAGTATAAATCTTTATAGGGTCTGGTTATCTCTAGACCTAGTATTTCCATAACTACTTTAGGCATTAGGTTGTGAGATGCTCCAGAGTCATGCATTGCATTGTGCAGGATCTTGTCATGAATGTTGAGACTGATATAGAAAGGTGGAACTACCCCCTCCTGAAACTTCCCCTCTAACTTAGGCCCAAACAAAAGGGCAGGCTGATCATCATTCAAATTGACAGAGTCACCATTCTCACTAAGGTTCAAAGCCTTCAAAATCTATCCTTTATATACATCCTGAGTGGCCAGCTTAGAAAGTGGGATAGAGATTTTAATTCTTGTAATCTCACTTTCCAAATTGAAAGTGGACTGACTCTTGGGAGTGCTCATCTCTGTTTTATTTTCCACTGCCTTAGTGGCTGAATCAGTGGGATGATTCTCATTATGTACGGTGTTTGTGACAGTTTTATGAGGAGCACTAACTGCAGTGCTAGTGCTGCTAGCTGGTTTACCTTGTGCATTAGTGTTTTGGTAGTCTTTTTCTCTATTCTTTCCAGAACTCTCAACTGCTGATTTGTTGGTTCAAGCATTTGCTTTAGAAGTTTTCTCAGGCCTCTTTTTGATGGCAGTCTCAGAAGCTTTGGGTTTGGCAGTTTCTTGACTCTTTTTTCTTCTAATTTCATACTATTCTCTGACCTGCATCATGGCATTTTCAAATCCTAATATGTAATCTTCAGATTCCAACCATTCCTCCTCCCAACCAGAGGGTGAAGGCTGGTCTTCTTCTGAATAACAGTTATGGATTGAATCTTCTGTTTCAAACATATTAATTGTGTTTCCCTCAAACTCTTCTATGATTCCCTCATCTTCATCAAGAAAATTCTCTTGGAATGGGGGAATAACTTGCTGATCTGATTCTCTTTGTCAGTTGGGAGCATTGTTGTTTCTTTTAAAGTTCTGGTTCTGGTTCTTGTTCTAATTGCTAACGGTGACAACCATCTTTTCCATCATTTGTTGTAACCTTTCCACATTTTTAGACAACTTATCGTAATTTTGGTCAGATGTGGAGGCTAAATTGTCATCTTTGTATGTTACCCTTCTCTCAGATTTCAGTCTTGCTCTTTTCTCAATCAGGTTGGCTTCTATATTCACTGCTCCTTTCTGCATGTCCTCCAATGTGTTGTATTCCTTATCCCTAAGCTCATAGGCCATGTCAGCATCAAAGCCTTCAGGGTATTTTGCTAGGGCCATCCCTTGCGGAGGTTTCATATGTGGAGGGAGGGTGTTGTAGATGCTGTTGAACCTTGTTCTGTAATTGTGAACACTCTCTCCTACATTTCTTTTAAGGGTCATGTATTCTGCTAGGAGTTGGCGAGGATTCGCCCTAGTTTCCCATTTTTTTATGAAAGTCTGATATAAGCCCAGAAGATCATTTCTGCTACCTGGAGGTAGGCCCTTAAACCATTTCTTCACATCACCCCCTAAGCTTTGGGCAAAGATTCTCATTTTGACTGTATCATCATCGATTTCCATGTAGTCTAAAGAATCCTCCATCTTATCTACATGTTGTTGGGCTGTGATGGACTCCTTTACAGTGAAGTGTGGAATCTTAGACTGATAATCATTCGGTAAGGGTACTAGAGGCTGGGGTAAAACCAGAGGTGCATACGAGGCTGCCATAACGATATTTTGATGAGCTAAAGGGGCTTGGGCAGCAAGTATATGGATTACAGGGATATTATGACCAGCAGAGGACTGATGAGCAGACCTAGGGTGACTAAGCCCCAAGTTTTGTATGAAATGTAAATTGGGAGGAGTAGATGAAAGGTTCTGTCTATTCCCAAGGTGTCTACCACTCTGCCGTGGTGAATCAGGAAGCTCAGGGCCTAGCTGATCTAAGCTACTGAATGACCTAGTTCTAGATAAGTTGTTAGGTAGGTCTAGGTCAAGGTGAAAGTGTGATAGAGCTGTAAGATCTTCTGGTGCAGAATTAGCTCTATGGATGTGTTTTGAAATAGTTGATCTTTTAGGTGTATGAGCTCCCTTAAGGATGCTCTCAGGATTGTCAACTATTTCAGGTGCGTATGGGTCAGGGTAAGCTCTTGTATGAATGGTTCTAGAAGCCAGAATGTTGTTTCTGACAAAGCAACTTAACCCTACTTGTTACTTCTACTGTGGTTGATGTTGTTATGGGGGCTGGTCTCCCGGTGGAGTCTAATGTGAACCAAGATAATCAGCAAGCCTACTGATCACCAGTGGAGTCTTTGAAACGTTTAGGGAACTATGGAGTCGCCAGGTGGAAGCTTTAGGATGTTTTTTGGAGGGTACACTATCCACCACAATGCCCTTGAGATGTCCCTTTTAAAGGATATCTTCAAAACACAACAAACTCTAACCAGAGATTGACCGAGAGGGCATTTACCAGATATGTCACCTCTGAAAGAGTGTGAGATCCGGAGGCTACCTGGCCCTTTCCAGACTCTGTCCAAGAGTATGGGAAAACACAAAAAATGGTGTAGAGGTTGATGTAAGAATAGGAGTGTTTAACTGCCAACCTAACCAGAGATTGTAGGTCTTTTGAATGCCTAAATATGTTTAAGGTGAAAAGAACTCAAGATTTTCCCCAGCGAAGTCGCCATTATGTTGGGGTTCCCATGTTTTGGCTAGATTGGCAAGACCAAAAGATTAGACAACATCATAACCACTTTCAGACCTCAGGATCTAGCCCTCCTGGGTCCAGAGAGGGATCTCTCTGTATGAGCAAAGGTTTATGTCTATGAGGCTCAAATGTTATGATTTTAGACTAGTTGTAAGGCTCTTGGTTTGTTTGTTGACTGTTTGTTTTGGTTCCTGGTTATCAGGAATGAAGGGTTCAATATAAGCCAGGATGAGCAAAGAGGGATAAGGCTGAGGTGAAATATTCCAAGAAATATTCAAAACCATTGGGCAATGGAGTCAAGAAAGGATTTGCTTGCTAATCAATAGGCAGGCTTTCAATTGGGCTAGTCATTTGAAACTTAGGATCTTTCAAGATGACTATGTGATATGGAAAGTAGGAGGGAGGAGATAACACAGATTTTAAAGCACAAAATTACAGATCAGCAGGTCGTACAAGGATCCTAGTGGACAGGGCTAACTCTAATCCCCAGTGTTCCCAAATCTTCCAACTAAATCTATAACAAGAAGCATATAACAACTGAATTCTTTTGATTCATACATCAGAGAGCAGGCAATAACATCCACTACACTGGTTAAACCAACTGAAATCATGTCTCAGATTATACATTCAGAAGAGAAACATAAATGGCAAGGAGAGCAGAAACATAGGGTACCTAACAAGGGTAAATCCTATGCCAATATTCTGATGCAAGCCAGTAGAAACAAAATGAAATGAATGTAAACACAAAGATAGGAAAACATCATCGCTACTTCAGATCAGGATCCAAAGGAATGTGCTTGTCATATTAAATAGCAATACCAATCAAGTACAATCATTTCCAATAGCTGAATACTCAGTCTGAAAACATCTCCTTCAACCTATCTTACAATCTTTACACAGAGATTGTGTCTCAAAGAAACTACTTGTAGTTCTCTGATAACTGATCAACAACCTGTACAATGTTTTTCTCATGAGTTTTATAGCTGAAGAGAAGCATAGGAGGTAGGTAGAAAACTAAATGCAGCATTAACACTCAGAAGAGGAAGGGGGCCAATGCCCATTCTGTTTTAAACTCAGAGCATTAACCTCTTGAAATTTTGGGTGCACGAATGATCTCCTTCAGGCTTCCAATTACTCTGATATGGCCCTGAATGTACTCTGACTGTAGTACTGTGCAGTACTTTGGTGTATAAACAAAACGAATGAATGGACTGCCATGCTTGTGAAATAAATGCTTCTGATAGCATAGGATTGTTGTAAAGGGGGGGGGGGGAAACCTTGCTTGAACATAATATAAACTGAAACAATAATGTGTACTGTGTCCTTGTTCTGGAAGAAACATTCTGCTGATTTGAACCCTGATTTCGTGAATATCTACGTGCTGTACCTTCTGCATGATCCTTAGGTTCACTGATCTATTGATTTGCCTCTAAACCTGCTGTATTAAGGTTCAATCCTTCAATACTGAATGCTGAAATCCTTGATCATTAGAAGGTTCTCTCTCCACTGCTCCATAAATGTCTCGATTTGCAAGACTTGGGCTATAATGGCACCGGATTGGGCTCGCAAAGTTTAAAACTCTGTCCTTTGATGGAATTTATACTGCCGCCACCTTTCTTGACATTTCCCTGTAGTACCAGCTCCCAGATTAAATTCTGTCTACTCAATGCACCGCTTACACTAATTCCTGTGAATCATGGTGGTTTTCGGCCTTTCTGGAAACCCTGCACAAACACGCAACTTGTTAAGAAAACAATGGAGGTGGTGGACGCAACGGGGGGTGGCTAGACTGACAATGCAGATTGGTTAGATGGAAAAACTATCGTGGAAGACCTATAGTGTGGTGAAAAAGGTAAATATTACAGTCGAAGGTGATGCGGGAGGAAAAATGAATGAAAAAATTTGAATTTCGACCCTTTCAATGATAATTTAAGACGGGAGGGGCGAATGTACGGTGAGGCATGTGGAGGTGACGTGACGGAACCGGTTGACAGTGGAATAGTCAACAGTGGGGAGAAGACCAATCTGGACCGTCAGATCTCAAAGGAGATCGACGGTGGGAAACATAGCGGAGGACGATGAATAGTGGGCCAGGGGTACGGTGGCCGTGGGTTAAACCTAGTGCAGCTTCATGGAATGACGACCGTTGGATCAACTGCCCCAGATCGGACGGTGCACGAGCATATCTCTGTGCATCCCATGCCGAACGTTAACGCGCGATGGGCAAGCGGTTTTGAAACCATACAGGAGCCACACGTCGAATGCTGAGTGGAATCGCTGGCCAATCGGAGAATACCGCCCTCCGCCCAAAGGGGTTGCGATAGAAACCACCAGGTTTATGAACAGTGCATGGGGACCACCAGCGCGGGCGCATTGCAGACCGTCAGATCAACGTTTAAATGGACGGCGATGGCATGATCGGAGATTTGAACGGCGAAACACAGGCGCCGAAGATTTAATGATAGCCGTCTGATCTACCAAGATCAACGGCTAGTGTCGCGCCCGACATGGATTGGAGATAAACGATTTTTTCTCTGGCGGGTGGTTCCAGTGCTATAATCACGTGGAAGGAAAGGTGTGGGGGCTAGCAGAAGAGGGGCTAGGCTTGATATAACGTTTCAAAGTGGGTTTTTAACCCTTTTAAAGCATTTTGAAGCCTATAAAGGGTAACGATAGGGAGGAAAAGGGTAAAAAGGTTTAAACAAAGGGAAAAAATGGGATTTAAAGGGGATCTTGGGGGGTTTAGAGGGTTAATAGGGGAATAGAGGGGAGCATGGACACATTGACAGAAAGAGGGAAAAAGGGAAAAAGGGACACTTTGTAGGTGTATAAGGGGTAATGCAGGGCTTTTTGGAGCAGGATATTTAGCAGTCATTGAGGCTCATAGACTCCGTAACAACAGAGGGCAACAGTTAAAGGTAGGGGACATGAAAAGGCTGCAAGGATGATGTGTTTACAAGGGAAATGCATTCCTTGTAGGCTTATACAACAAATTAGCCCCTTGCTTGCTTTGTGAAGGAAATCATAAGGGGCTAACAGGTCCTTTTCCTCGGTTGTTTGTGAGGATGATGCTTCTAAATTCTGATGTTTCTCTATCATATGTGCATTTGAATTATCAATTTGTTCTTAATTCAAATTCTCTATAACTGTCTCATTTGTGATGGCTGTAACAACATCTGTATTTGTTACTGGGACATCTGTGTCTTCAACCTCAATAGTCACTTTCTCTTTACCCACTGGATTTATCTTAGGCTTTTTATTATATCTTAATTTGAACCTAGTCCTAGTGGTGGTCTCTGCAATGTAAGTACCTTCTTCTCTGACCCTTTTGGTGGCTTTTTGTCCTTGATTTTCAGTTTATGAAGTGTGACTAGTATCACCTTTCTTTACTGCATCTGTCAAAGTGTTTTCTATCCACTCAGTCTGATTGACATACTTCTCAACATCTGGTTTTTTCTCATGAATGTAGGGTGTTATTTTGCACTTAACCCACATTTTACTTAATATTTTTTGTGTATCATAGTTCCAACAGAAAGTCTCTTCAAATATGTAATCTAGTATCTATTTGGTTGCTTATGTACCTGCATCTCTATGACTACAAATGAAGGGTCCCACTTGATTCTTCAACTTAAATTGTGTTTTCTTCTTTGCTGGTAAGAAGTTGATAGAATCAGAATTTAATATTTTTCTGATGTATTCCAAGGCGAAAACCCTCATTGGTACATATTTGGGTAGTTTGTAGGGTAGCAGATTAGACGCAAAAGCATTGATTTCTGTGTGTTTTTCATACAAAGACCAATCTCTATTTCTAGTCTGTTCAGATAGCTGTAGAATTTTCTTCATTTCATCATTGATCCTTGGCTGTTCAGTATTTGTTAACATATTTAACAATGGATGAACAAAGAAGTCTGAAAACTATGTATAAGTAAACTCTATGGAATCTTTTCTGATCAAAGATGTCCAAAAAATGACTGGAAGTGGATTTCCTTCTATGTCAAGCTTCTGGAGGGTTACTAGAAACTTATCTACTTGAAAATACAAAAACATATGGAAGAGAAAAGATGTGTATCTAAACACTCCTCTAGTTGGAAATTTAACTAGATGTTCATGGATATTGTCAGCAATGTACTCAGCATAATTGAAGATGACAGAAGGAGGTTGTCATGGTGTAAAAGTAGATAGGAAACCTAGGAATGAATGATAACATGGAAATGACATGCCTTGAACATTCTGGAAATTTTGAAGTAGAATATGGATGATTGATTTGAGGAATTTCCACATGTGAGGGCATGAATATTTGGAAGATCTGAAATCTCTTGGGAAAATCAAGGCCAATGTACAACTTTGTAAGTGCTTCTATAGACAAAGGAATGGCTTTAGGATCATGTTTGAGTTGTAACATCTCGTTTATGGATTCAACAGTAATTGTAAACAATAATTCTTTGTTTTCATTCACTATTGCTCCTTTTTCAAGCACATAATAGTTCTAACACAACCTGATAATCTCTAGGAATGGATGAGTGACTGGAACAACATATTTGGGCAAATTTGATTCCCAAATTTGGACTTCTTCCACCTGATCTAAGGATATTTCAAAGCTCTAGCTGTGGAGGTCTAACAGATTGAATTCTAAAGTTGGATTTGCTATTTTATAGTCTACATATGCTAAGGGGATATGCTCATTGTATACAACAGGAGGTTGTAGAGGATTCACAATGACGGCAGTCTTGGAGGACATAGCTGGAGTATATTTTGGCACTTTTAGGCTTTTAGGACTACTGAAACTCTGTTTTTTTAGGCTTTCTGGTTTCTTCTGTAAGATTAAATGGTTTATAGAAGTATTATTGATTTCAACAGAGGTTCTTGGATGAGAATAAGTAGAATATGGTTCTTTTATTGGATTTATCTTTCAATTTCAATCTTCAAAATGTTTTTTTTTTTTAGATTCTCACTGGTTATGAAATAAAAAACATGGGTTTCTTAGGCTTTTCAATGGATAATTGGGCTGAAAATTGTTTGAAATAGAGTGCAAAGGGTTGGGTTACCTACAGAGCATTTCTGGGCTTTAAATGGAGTTTTATATAGTCTGAAAAAACTAAATAAACTCAATATTTTCCTTTAAAACTGAACGCAGTATAAAACAGGGTTTTATAAAAAAAAATTATAGGGTTTAGGTTCTTTTTGGGCAATCTAAAGGCTTTCGAGAAATACTTGTTTACGCAGGTATGGGTCTTTGAAATAGGCTCTGAGGGGTTTGACAGGTCTGCGGTATATTTTCTGGTCTCTGGAAGCTTTATGAAGTCTTTCAGCAGTCTTGAAAAGGAAGTGTGGGTGTTTTTCATTGGTTCTGGGCTTAAAAACTAAGCACGGACTTAGTTCTCTGAGTCAACAAGAAGTATATAGTCGATAAGTGCATAAGAAGGGATTAATGGTGCAATTTCGGAGTTTGTTTGGAAATTTTGGTTTAAAATAGCCTGCAATTAATGGCGGTCACATCGGGTAAACTGGGTATTTTTTGGGCTTCAAAGGCGAAAAACAGTAAGTGGTTATCACGTTGGTTTAAAGTGGTAAGTGGTTTTAGTTGGATCGGATACGATCCAATAGAACTGGGCCACGTGGATGAGAGAGGAAAAACTAAAACAACCTATTTCGCATGGTCAGGAAATGTATTATAGTCGGGCCACTTAAATTGCGATATGGATTTTCATTCGTCAGATCTGGAAGCTTTGATGCGAACGACTAAGGTTTGTTGTGGAAGTTTCTCGGTATTGGGGCATGGGCCCCAAGGTTTTATTGATGCAGCAAGGTTAAAAAATGTATTTAAAACATAGTTTATAATGAATAAACTTATGTTTTACTTTGTTTGATATGGTGAGGTAATGTTATATTGTTTAAATAAAACATTTAATCAAATGTTAATAGTCAACGACGCGGAAATGGTATTTAACATTGTAAATGTATATTTATAACAAATAAACATTGCTTTATTCGATTGGCGGTATATATATATTACATGGTTAATAAAACATTTTTACGTGTTTTAAAACCATAGGGGGTGGGATATTTTTATATTGATATGTTTAAACCTTATGGGAAAAAGGGCGGGTTTATTTTCGTCACATGAGATAATTTAACATAGGTTTAAACTTCAAATAAATGGGTTTGGAGGTTATTTACATATAAATGATTTAATAATATATATAGGAGGAATATAATATAGGGATTTAATACTTTAGGTTAGTAGTTAATATGAAATGGAAATGTAATGTATGAAATGATTTAAAATACATAGTTTTAAAACTAAGTAAAGTGTAAAAATAGGCAATAAAGCATATTTTGTTCCATTTTTTATTATTTACACATAAACTTAGGATAAATGTATCTTATAGTTTTTTGAGTGTTTTTAAATGAAAATGAAATTAATTAAGTAGGGATTTTACTTTTACTAAGCAAAAATGTATTTTACTTAGGAAAAGGAATCATAATCTTGGAAAAAAGTGAATATGCTGATGAGATGGGTTTTATGTAGGGAATATAATATTTTTAACCAATCAGTTATCAAGCCTTGGGTCCAATCTCAACAGAAGTTAGAGAAATGCTCTGAGCCTCTTTAACTGAAGGTTGATATTACGGAATCATTGTGGGGGAGCGGAAATTAGTAATTTTTGCCCGACGATGCTTTATTACATGTCTTGCACAACTGCTTTCTACCTACCCATTATTATTTCTAACATTTTTTACTTCATTTTCATGGGTGCATTTAAGCTTGCAACCCTAAATCAATCTTTCTTTCAAAGCATAAAAACTATCTAAGTCTAACCTTATTTCATCCGAGGGCTCAGATTAAACTGTTGAGCTCCTCATTTATTATCTAGCTATCAACTGATTTGTCAAGTTTATACTGTTTGACATATCTTTATTCTCTATCTAAAACATGAAATTCAAAGCATGAAAAGTTAATATTAAACTGTTTAACTGATCATGAATTATGGCATTTATTGACAATCTGCAGATAATCATTATTCTTGCAATAAAATTAAATAGTAGTGGCATTTTGACTTGCTCATTTTCATGTCTTATTTTATCTCTTTTTTCTCTTTCGGGGTCTATTCTTTTCTAAGTCCATTGGTATTTCTTTTAGGAATTTTACCCTTTTTTAATTTTTTTATTATTTTTTCAAATATGGGAAAAGAAATTGTAGAAAGCAAGGTATGTACATATTTACAAGACTATCAAAGTCAATTCAAAAATTATGAACCCTATTATTATAGGACTCTAACACAATCCAATTGAACAACTATTGTTCAATCGGATTGAACATCCATGCTTTCTGTGTTTTTATATTTTGTTGTTCAAATTATTTGAACGACTTTTGTTCAATACAGTTGAACAGTTGTTGTTCAATCGGATTGAACAATCGTGGCTTTTATTTTTTTATCTTTTGTTGTTAAAATTCTTTGAACGACTGTTGTTCAATGCAATTGAACAGCTGCTATTCAATCAAATTGAACAACCATGTTTTTTGTGTTTTTATCTTTTTCTTTTCAAATTCTTTGAACGGCTCCTGTTCAATCCAATTGAACAGTTGTTGTTCAATCAGATTGAACAACTGTGCTTTTTTTGTTTTTATCCTTGCTATTCAAATTCTTTGAACGACTGCTGTTCAATCGGATTGAATAGTCGTTTTTGTTTTTCCTTTTTGTTCAATTGGATTGAACAACCTTATTTTTTCATTGTATTCCTTCCTTTGTCGATATCCCCCCCTCGATCCCCACCCTAGCTATAAAAGGCATCTCTGAAGGGGAAGTGGCAGTTGAATAAAGGTGGGAAGAGATAAAAAATACCAATATAATGATTCTTTGACACTATATTCTCTAAACTGGAAGCTGACATTGTACGTATATGAAATGAAAGGCTAATTCATTCCCAGCTCAATTATGTTATCATACAATACATTATCTTATGATGGTATATCTTTCTACACTTCGAGTAGTATTTCCCTCCAATATGAAGCAATAGGAATAAGTAAAATTAATTGTATTGACATTCTTTTTACTTCACTCACCATCCCTAACTCTTAAGGAGTTAATGAGCCTCCCTTAATGTATAAAGAATAATTATTATGTTTTCATGCAAATTTTTAAGAGAGGATAGGAGGTCTCATCACGAGCCATCCTACCATGATCATAAGGGTTTAACAAGTGACATGCCCACAATGGCCATCACACCAGAGTAATTACCTTCTCATCTGCTTGAAGGATAGGAGGTCTCATCATGAGCCGGCCTGATCACTCTGTTACAATCCTAATGAATGACACTATGACTATTTGTCCATCACACCAGCACAATGACCTCCTTATAAATCAAAATTCTTATGTTTCAAAAATAAGTACTATGCTTACATGCAAATTTTCAAAAGAGGATAGGGGTCCTCACTACACACCAGCCTAACATGTTCATAAGAGCTTAGCTAGTGACATGCCCACAATGGCCACCACACCAAGGTAATGACCTTCTCAACTGCTTGCAGGATAGGAGGTCTCATCACGAGTCGTCCTGATCACTTTAATAAAACTCTGGGGAGTGGTACTATGGTTATTTGGCTATCATACCATCATGGTGATCTCTCCACAAAATTGGCAGAATAACTATTTTTACATAAGGATCCTCGCTCACTTTTTGGATTAAAATAGCAACCCTGTCGAGGCTATGAATGCCTGCTAGTAGCAGTGGCTCTGCTTATGGCATGATAGTATGTTTTAACAATAGCCAATTACTCTTACATATATCCTTCTCTTCCATTCTTCTTTCATAAGCCACTACTCGAATTAGTGACGATTCTAATCTACCACATAAACAACTATAAGGGAGATATGCTTACATGTTTGAACCTCGAGATGACAATGCTTATAATTACCTATCTCAGTCTTGCTTCCATCACACTTATCATTAAAGGAGGACATCATATCATAATAGTAGTTATATTGTTTTCTCTCCCTCTTCGGTCACTTCCACACGATATGTATTTATGTCAAAACTTCCAAATCTGACCTTTACACTGCGTACACTCATAATTACCCAATTACTCCTCATCCCCCGAAACTTGAAAGCCACGACCTCTTCTCTCACGTATAGGCCATTATTATCGAATCTTGACATTCCCCCCTTGTACTTGAGGACGTGGGCACCCTTACTTCGATAGAGGGGGTGTAATTAGTCATAAATTAGCAAGCATGCGAATTTCCTGCATAAATATCATTAGATATGCTGATAAGACCTGTTGTAGCATAATATCTCTCAACCAAACTTGAGAGATTTTCTTAGCAATTCAAGGTCGTTGATGAATTATTACTAGAAAATTAAGATGAACTGGAACATGTTCAAGTTGTTAATCACAAGCTCAAAATATTTTGCTAAATGTATCAGTAGATTAAAATGGGGAAAAGAGAAGTAGGACGTCTCTATAGTCCAGTTGAATGTGATACAATTGTTAGCTGACATACCACTTCTGCTATAAAGGCCTGAAGTTGTGGAGATGGTATTACCTCTTTACATTAAGAGTTTGGAAGAGTCTTATGGCTTAAGATTTTTAATATAATAGCTCACATGGCAAGCTTAGGTTTTGAAAGAATCATATCATAAAATAGTAGCGTTGCTAATAAGCAAATATTTTAGACGAAATCTCTATTGTTGGATCAATTCAAAGCAAAACATTAGCTCCAGAAGCTACTACAGAAAGTGTTGAGATTGTGCCTATCCCTTTTATTTTAGATGCCTCTAGTCCTATTGATGCTAAATTAAAGTCCGACTATCGTCACCGTTTATTGGCTTTATGTTCTAAATAAGGTTTAATAGCAGAATCAAAGATTGGTAGAGCTGATTTGCTACTTGGCTACTTATTCCATCTGTTGCGGAAGATATGTTGGAAAATACGTTTGAAAGAAAATTGCAAACATAAAACATCTCATCCTTTTTACTGAACAGGTGTAACCTTGTTACTGCTCGAGCTACAAAATGGTGGCTTCATGCGCTCTTACGGGAGTATCTTACTCATGCTTTCCACGTAGGTATTGCAAATTCATTTGGAAAAAGTTCACTTCTTTCAGTTCTTAGGCAGTTTACACATATGAAGAGCAAGCGATATCGGTTGGCTTCATTGGATATCTTAATGTTGGCAAATCATCCGTAATCAATACTTTGTGAACCAAAATGTGTGCAAAGTAGCACTTATGCCAGGTGAGACAAAAATATGCCAATGTGTCACTCTTGCAAAATGCACTTTCTGAATTGACTGTCCTGGGGTTTTTTACCACAAGCGTGATTCTAAAACGGATATTGTGCTCCAAGGAGTGGTTTGTGTTCCAAATTTACAGGATGCATCTGAACACATTGGTGAAATTCTTTGTCGAGTGAAAAGGGATTATTTCAAAATAGCTTATGAATTGCAGGATTGAACGGATGGCAACGAATTCATCTGTCAAATTGTGTAAGATATTAGGCAAGCATTTGAAGGGTGAAAAGTTACTTACACAAAAACGCAGACCCTTCCAGGTCATGATTTTGATTTTCAAATTGCGAGCAAACGGAGGAAAATTTCAAAAAACCGCAACATGGGTTTTTTGCGGAATATGCCCAATTGACTTTTGCGAGGAAATTTCCCAGAAATGTAAAAAATTTTAAGAGATTTCAACAATTCTTCAAATTTCTATTTTCCCAGAAACGTCTTTTAAAATTGGATTTGACTTATTCTGCAAAAATTCGATTTTTGTTTGACAATTTTGTCCACATAAGAGATTGTGGATCCATAAGGAACAGATCCAGTGGAATACATAACTGCTCATCGAATTTAGCTTGGCTTTCTCCTTGATCGCTTTAAGGTTTGGTCAAACATTGCAAGAACAATTTGCAGAAACGTATGCTGAGATTTTATCCGCTCAAAAACCATATTTACCAAGCTCTATTGGGTTCGTTTACTGATTGAACCAGAGTAGTATGATTCTGAAATAACGTAACTGAGCTTTTACTTTTTTTATATATATTTTTTTACTGTGGATCAAGCAGAGTCTTCTCAATTTGAAGCAGTCTCACAATTGCGTAGGGAAGCAAATGCATATAATATTGAAGTGGAATCAACGACTTGGATCATCCGGCTCAGATCCAATGGTATTGCGGCATCACAAACTAAATGGAACTTATGAGATATAGTGCCCCCGCAGAATGGTTTGGTTTAAACCATTATTTACAAAATCTACGGTTATGATGCATTATGGCATCACTCAATATTTTCTCAAGAAACTGCTATAAGTGCTTCCATAAGCAGTTTTTGGTTTTCAAAACCATGGGTGATTTTGTCAAAAGGGTGTAGCGGTGGGACCCAAAATACACCATTCGTTATTTTAACTTCCAAACCTATTTTGGGTTTTATATTATATATTATATATATATAATATTAAAACAAGCATTTTGTAATTTTAATTAATTCCAAAATTTCCAAGAATCAGTTTTAAAATTGATCATAACAGTTAGTTAGATTAAATAGCAGATATAAAAGCAGAGATAAGGAGAGGAGCAGGGGTTCCGGTTTTTGGACCTCTAGACAGTGATGTTTGTATTGAAATTTCAAGTGATTAATGAATGAAAAGCAAGCTTCTAGCATTCGTTGATATTGATGTGTCTTCTAGTTTACATAATGTATTTCCTGTCTTTGAATAAAATGAAGTATTGAAGCAGTAGATCTCTTTTTACGTGTGTAAATAAGAGTTAAAACCTTTAATATGCGCTCCTTCATTTTAACTTTTCCTTTCTTATAATTCTTCTAAAGTTTGAGATGATAGATTCTAAACAACAACATATCATTTTGGGATTTTTCCTTTCATTCTTCTTCTGATCATTTCATTCTATATCAGCAGATAATAGCATTGTGGGACATTTATAGCATTTGATTTTGAAGGTTTAATGATTAAAATCTGGAGGTGATTAAACAAGGATCAATATTTCTGTGACATAATTATATGAATGTCTTAAGGACGGATTCCTTTTCACAGCCAAGGAATTGTTTCTTAAGGTACAACATCAATTGGCGTCGTTGCCGGGGATCGAAGAAGCGAAGTTCATTTCCCTGGGTTTTCTTTCTATTTCCTCTGGTTGTTCAGCGAGGAGGAAGTACTCGGTTGTGTTTACTTTTTACAGAATTCTCATTTTCAAAAAGCCAAACGCGAGGTCAAATACCTTGCAGCAGAAGGTTTCGTAATCCCTTACTCTTGATGGTGAAAAAGATACAGATCTGAAGTTTGGTTGTTTATTATTCACCTGGCGACTCCACTGATGAAGGTTTCATTAGATGAATAATTTTTCTAGCAAGAAGATGAGAAAGTATCATGGAAAAAACATGTATCAGAATTTCCGTTTTTTAAATGAGGTTCTATTTTTTACTGTCAATTTAGTGGTCTATTGTCCCTTTTATAATAAAAGGATTGTTTCCTGCTTTATTTTCTCAGAAGATTATAAGGCCCAAAATGTAAATTCATTATTGGAAAAAGATGATTTTTCTTCTGCTTGTATTATAGATCTTGACACAAGTGTATCTCCTAAATATGAATGGAAGGATGACTGTTGTATTACAATCCCGAAAGATAATCTGTCACAGTCTGGGCATAGAGGTTATGATTCATCATCTTTGGATGATAATATTTTTCCTCACAAGAAATTGACTTTTTTTCAATTCAAAAACAAAGAAATCTTTAAACCCTTGAAGCTGCCCACCATTCTCCATCAATATCCTTCAAAAGGATTCAAGTCCTTGCCAAGTTTCTCCGGGAAGGAGTAGGAAATTTCAGCTAAACTACATATCTTGGAATTTGAGTACTTTTTGGACAAATTTCAAATTATTTATGAAGACATAGCTTTAAGGATGTTTTGTCATTCTTTAAAGCAGGATGCTCAGCAATGGTTCCAGTGTTTGGAAGAAAGTTCAATTAATTCCTGGCAAGATCTTCAAGATATATTTCTTACATATTGGGGCGAGAATAAGTCATATGAAAAGCACCTCTTGGAATTATATTCTATCCGGAGGCAAAGCAATTAATCAATTTCTGAGTTTAATAGGAGGTTTCAAAAAATTTATTTCAGCATGCCAAAATAAATTCAACCTCCAGAAGCAGCAGCTATGGTTTACTATTTGAAGGCTCTTTTTATTGTCTTGGCTTTTTATCTCAAGGAGAGAAAGCCTCGCACTCTGACACTAATATTTCTTTATGCACAAGAAATCGAAGATAATGTGTGGGCTTGTAGAAAATTTTCCTGTGATGTAGAAAGAACAAGTTTTGTCGAAGACAAGAGGGTCTGTGAAGAAAACATTGGAATTTCTTTACAAGAGAATGTAAATTCAGAGGTGAATAAGGATTTCCAAAAAGTGTCAAAAGGTTCCTGTATTGTTGAAAGACAAGAATCTAATCATTATGAAGATTCTATTCAAAACTTCGTTGCAACAATTGAACAACACTATGAAAGCATGGAAGATCATTGCAATAATTTTGTGAATAGCGAGGAAAATAGTGCAGTTTCTCAAACATGTTTGCGAGAGGAGGAAAATTTTCGTCAAGAATTGATGTTATATGAAGAACATCATCATTATGGAGAGTAAACCTTGGATTTTTATTTTCAGCCTAAATTCCTGCCTACAGAAAATGGAAGTCAAGTTCCTAACACATAGTTCCTAATTGAAAAACCAAACAATGAAGGAAACTACCATGTTCAAAGAAGTCTACATCAACAAAATGTTCAAAAAAAGAAGGTGGTCAAAATTTTATTTCATGAGTTCTATGATCCAGTTGCTGAATATATGGAAAATTTCTTTGGTCAGCAACAAGATTTTATGAAAGGGTATGTACAAAGTTTTGTATATGAAAAGTTTTCATGGTACATTCCTGTTTTGATTTTTAAATTTCAGCAGTACAAAGGTATTAAATCTAACAAGCAGATGCTGGATTGGTTCCATTGGAAGGTTGACTTCACTTGATTAAGTTCAACCATGCTTATATATAAAGGAGTTGTACATAAATAAGCTCAGGAGTTGAGCATTCCTAGTTGCAGTATTTCTAGTTTAGAATTTTCAATTTAAAAATAAAGATCCTAGAAGAAAGATGTTTCAGAGAAGTTTTGAAATTTTTCAGAGATTTTGGATTGAGAGAAAATTCAGTTTGACTCGACTCCATGCCCAATAAAGGCTACCGGTCTACAAGCTCGCTTTGCTCCATGCCCAATAAAGGCTATTGCTCTACAAGTTCTCAGCACTTTGCTACCAAAGTGTTGTCCCTAATTGGAGAGAGATGTTGTAGCATAATATCTCTCAATCAAACTTGAGAGATTTTCTTAGCAATTCAAGGTTGTTGACGAATTATTACTAGAAAATTAAGATGAACTGGAACATGTTCAAGTTGTTAATCACAAGCTCAAAATATAATGCTAAATGTATCAGCAGATTAAAATGGGGAAAAGAGAAGTAGGACGTCTCTATAGTCCAGTTGAATGTGATACAATTGTTAGCTAACATACCACTTCTGCTATAAAGGCCTGAAGTTGTGGAGATTGTATTACCTCTTTACATTAAGAGTTTGGAAGAGTCTTATGGCTTAAGCTTTTTGATATAATAGCTCACATGGCAAGCTTAGGTTTTCAAATAATCATATCATAAAACAGTAGCGTTGCTAATAAGCAGCTATTTTAAACGAACTCTCTATTGTTGGATCAATTCAAAGCAAAACATTAGCTCCAGAAGCTACTACAAAAAGCGTTGAGATTGTGCCTGTCCCTTTCATTTTAGATGCCTCTGGTCCTAATGATGCTAAATTAAAGTCCGACTATCGTCACCGTCTATTGGCTTTATGTTCTAAATAAGGTTTAATAGTAGAATCAAAGATTGGTAGAGCTGATTTACTAATTGGCTACTTATGCCATCTGTTGCGGAAGATATGTTGGAAAATATGTTTGAAAGAAAATTGCAAACATAAAACATCTCATCCTTTTTACTGAACAGGTGTAACCTTGTTACTGATCGAGCTACAAAATGGTGGCTTCATGCGCTCTTACGGGAGTATCTTACTCATGCTTTCCACGCAGGGATTGCAAATTCATTTGGAAAAAGTTCACTTCTTTCAGTTCTTAGGCAGTTTTCACGTATGAAGAGCAAGCGATATCGGTTGGCTTCATTGGATATCTTAATGTTGGGAAATCATCTGTAATCAATACTTTGTGAACCAAAATGTGTGAAAAGTAGCACTTATGCCAGGTGAGACAAAAGTATGCCAATGCGTCACTCTTGCAAAATGCACTTTCTGAATTGATTGTCCTGGGGTTGTTTACCACAAGCGTGATTCTGAAATGGATATTGTGCTCCAAGGAGTGGTTCGTGTTCCAAATTTACAGGATGCATCTGAACACATTGGTGAAATTCTTTGTCGAGTGAAAAGGGATAATTTCAAAAGAACTTATGAATTGTAGGATTGAATGGATGGCAATTAATTCATCTGTCAAATTGTGTAAGATATCAAGCAAGCATTTGAAGGGCGAAAAATTACTTACACAAAAACGCAGACCCTTCCAGGTCATGATTTTGATTTTCAAATTGCGAGCAAACGGAGGAAAATCTCAAAAAATCGCGACGTGGGTTTTTTGCGGAATATGCCCAATTGACTTCTGCGAGGAAATTTCCCAGAAATCCAAATATTTTTAAGAGATTTCAACAATTCTTCAAATGTCTATTTTCCCATAAATGTCTTTTAAAATTGGATTTGACTTATTCTGTAGAAATTCGATTTGTGTTTGACAATTTTGTCCACATAAGAGATTGTGGATCCATAAGGAATAGATCCAGTGGAATACATAACTGCTCATCGACTTTAGCTTAGCTTTCTCCTTGATCGCTTTAAGGTTTGGTCAAACATTGCAAGAACAATTTGTAGAAACGTATGCTGAGATTTTATCTGCTCAAAAACCATATTTACCAAGCTCTATTAGGTCCGTTTACTGATTTAACCAGAGTAGTATGATTCTGAAATAACGTAACTGAGATTTTAATTTTTTATATATATATTTTTTGACTGCGGATCAAGCAGAGTCTTCTCAATTTGAAGCAGTCTCACAATTGTGTAGGGAAGCAAACACATATAATACTGAAGTGGAATCAACGACTTGGATCATTCGGCTCAGATCCAATGGTCTTGCGGCATCACAAACTAAATGGAACTTATGAGAGATAGTGCCCCCACATAATGGTTTGGTTTAAACCATTATTTACAAAATCTACGGTTATGATGCATTACGGCATCACTTAATCTTTTCTCAAGAAACTGCTATAAGTGCTTCCGTAAGCATTTTTTGGTTTTCAAAACCATGGGTGATTTTGTCAAAAGGGTGTAGCGGTGGGACCCAAAATACACCATTCGTTCTTTTAACTTCCAATCCTATTTTGGGTTTTATATTATATATTATATATATAATATTAAAACAAGCATTTTTTAATTTTAATTAATTCCAAAATTTCCAAGAATCAGTTTTAAAACTGATCATAACAGTTAGTTAGATTAAATAGCAGATATAAAAGCAGAGATAGGGAGAGGAGCAGGAGTTCTGGTTTTTGGACCTCCAGACAGTGATATCTGTATTGAAATTTCAAGTGATTAATGAATGAAAAACAAGCTTCTAGAATTCGTTGATATTGATGTGTCTTCTAGTTTACATAATGTATTTCCTGTCTTTGAATAAAATGAAGTATTGAAGAAGAAGGTCTCTTTTTACGTGTGTAAATAAGATTTAAAACCCTTATAGGCGCTCCTTCATTTTAACTTTTCCTTTCTTATAATTCTTCTAAAGTTTGAGATGATAGATTATGAACAACAACATATCATTTTGGGATTTTTCCTTTCATTCTTCTTCTGATCATTTCATTCTATATCAGCAGATAATATCATTGTGGGACATTTATAGCATTTGATTTTGAAGGTTTAATGATTAAAATCTGGAGGTGATTAAACAAGGATCAATATTTCTGTGACATAATTATATGAATTTCTTAAGCACGGATTCCTTTTCACAGCCAAGGAATTGTTTCTTAAGGTACAACAAGACCAAAGGAACATCAAAATTAAGGTATGAAGTTACCTGCAAAAGGTTGCAATCTCCCTTTCTCTTGCATATAGTATTCATTCAAAACAACATAGCCGAAAGAGAATACAATCAGAAGAAAAAAACTCAAGAAAGCACACCAACCATGGGAGGAAATTCCCTTTGGAACAAACCTTCGAACTTCCCGATTTCAGATGAAGCTAGTGCTATCCTTTAGCAAGATGGCAGGATGGCATATTTACACTGATTACAAGGATTTGATACAGAAGTAGCAATTGAGTTTTTTCAAAACCTAGAAGAGGAAAAGATCAGGCCCATGGGAAGAGTTATACTAGTCACAGAAGAAATTATTGTTGAAGTCTTTGGAATACCAGCGGAAGGAGAGAGATGGACAAAGAAACATCTTCTGTTACGAGAGGTAGTTGCAACATATCAGGACCCAGAAGAGCCATTGGAGCAAAAATGAAAAGTAATTAACCCTACTTCTCTACATCAACCATGGTAGGAACTAATGGCATTCATCCAAAGATTCATTAAATGCGACGGACACCAAGACGTGGTAAAACCTCACTAACTTAAACTTTTAGCTGTGCTTATGCAAAATATTTTAGTTAACCTTCCTGCTTTCTTAAATTCTATATTGCATAACACTGATGTTCGAATAAGAAGAGCTAAAAACCCTCAGGAATTTGTCAGTCACCATGGGCTAATCAAACTAATCACCATACATGAGTTGGACAAGCAGAAAATAGCCTGGGGAAATTTTGTTAACCCTGCCACATAGGTACTTGAGGAAAACCCTGGCGATGCTGAAATCGAGCTCCCTAGGGTAAACATACCTAGAAGGAAAAGGACCCCTGCCTCAATTTTAGAACTAAGCAGGCAAAAGCAGCCCAAAAGACATCAAAGAACCTCAGACTTCATAGTGGAGGCAAGGTCATCCCGTTCACTACCTTCAAGCACTCAAAACGCACCCTTGCAAGGGTATGAGTAAGAGATGGCTCGAGTCCTGGAGCAAATGAGGGTAGGCCATGAATCTAGAAGCCTATCAGAAGCCAAAGAGCAAGAGGAACCTATAGACAAGTTTGCCACTACCAGCAATTCTAGCCACATCGAGGTTCTACCCCACCAATAGGAATCACAGGCCTTTGGGGTTTTGTCCCCTCACGAGAATTATGAGGTAAATAGTGAAGAGCAGGCAAAAAGGAGAGAAAAATTAGAAAATCAGTCAGGAGATATTATCCCTTTGGAGAAAAACACAAGCATAGAAATAGTTACTTTAACACCTAAAGGTAACATTTTCCCACCCAGTCAGGACCTTCATACAGAAGTAAACTCAGAAGCTCAAGTAGAAAACACCATCATAGGCAACCCTGAGGTTGGCAACACCATTCCTGAAAATGAGAATGTTGCTCCTCCACCACCTGTTGAAATCAGGTGAGGTGAAAATTCAACTGAAAAGAAGATTAAGAAATTGAGCAGGACCTGCAAAAGATCGAGGAAAAATGGTGAAACATTTAAGAAAATAATTAATGGAGGTAAATAAGGCCCGAAAGCCTAAGAAAGAATTAACCATAGCCGAAACCCAAATGGAACTGATCACCAATTTGTTAGATACTACTGAGGCTAGAATGCAGACTAACCTAATAGAGACTACCGAGGCTAGAATGTAGACTGACCTAGCAGATACTGTTGAGGCTAGGATATAGATTGACTTGGAAAGCACCATTGAGATTGAGGTAAAAATAGACATGGTGGACACTCTTTAAGCCTCTGTCCAAACTAGGCAAGAATTCACTGACGAAAAAGGAACCCAAATGGAGGAAACCCCTGCCTATGCCCCTCTAGTTGAAAGAGCTGCCAAGAAAAAATGGTATAGTGAGTTAATTCGAACATGAAATGAGTTGGCACAATGCAAAAAGGAAGTAGTACCAGCATAGGAATAGCAGGCACTACTAAAGTAATCCACAAACCTTTCCACCACAAAAGATGAAACATTTTCCCAGCTCAGAGAGGACCAGGCAAAGGTGAAAAGGGAACAAGACCAGATGGATCAAGCCAAGAAACAAATCACTATGATTTGTTCTCTGTATTATGATGCACTAACATGCAGGGCACCAGCCACCAACTATGCCCTATTCTTAACAAAACGATACTTACTGCTGAAAATCAAGGCCATTAGGGCAGGGAAGACCAGAAATTTCAAAACCATAGAATATTTCATCCACTGCTACAATGATCAAGATGAACAGGTCCAACGCCTTTTATGTGAACTTTACATGCACAATTTCTTTCTAGAAGAGGACATGGACAACAATCCTAGTCCCTTTATAGGAGATGTTCAATTCCAGGCCTTCCTCTCGTTTGCTATGAACCGGATTAGGTGGGCCAAAGCCTATAACATCTTCCAAAAGAGAGAACATGACTTAGACTTGTGGGTCATTCGAGAGCCTACAAAACCCCTGCAGCTGTTCATCCAACACAAGAACTTCATGCGAAGAAAGAGTGTAAGGACCAAGCTAGGACCCATCCATAAAGACATTAGAGAAAATATGTGGGAATATTTTGGAGACATTCAGGAATCAACCCTGGAAGCAACTAATCAAAGATGGATGGCCTCCACAAAAGAATAGGGAGAAATTTGGCTACTGAAACTTCAAGGCAGTCGCCTTCAGATTTCTTTCATATAGTAACCTGGTCTTCAGCATGGGTCCTGCATGATTAGGATGTAGATATATATTCCCTCTTATTTGGTACCATCCTGAGGCCTATGATCATGACTACGAATTGCCAGAAGGGCACACAAACATTGCTTTTGCAATAATTATAAAGTAGCATGGTTTCAGAGCATACAAGGAAGAAGTCCACCCTGCCTACTCCTTAACACAGTTGCATCTGAACCATTTGTTTGCACGAGGACCTGCAAATAGGTAAGCAGGGGAGTATGTTGGGCTGAAATTAAAGTATGTTTTCACCCTATGATTACTTCGAATTGTGATACATTTTTTAATAATTATTCCTCATCTTAACAATAAAGAAAAAGAAGATTTATAAAAATTAGGACAATTGGGCTAAATGACAAAAGGAACATTTTATAACAAAAAATTGACTTATTGTATCTCTGTGTACAGGGAAGCAAACCAACTGAACCGACGTTAAATGAAAGACGGCTAACAGACACGGACTCATGAAATCTCAGTAACTTCCAGAAACCGACAGAAGGAAGAAAGGCAGATCCAAGCTCGAGAACCCAAATGACAGCCACGCGCAACGAGCTGCCATTTGGAAAATACCGTCCCACTGCATGAAAACGCCTTTAAAAGGACCAAGGATGAAAAATATAGGGGAGTCGAATAGGAATTTCCTTCTGTAATCAATGTATCAGGACAGAACTAGTCAGTCATATCCCTGTATTATTCTTCAATTTAATAAAAAGATTTGATGTTTTGAACAATCATCTTTTGAGTTTTTCATTGCGTTAGAACTTTTGGTGGTCTGGGTCCAACCCCTAGGAGTTTCCTCACCAATTTGCGTGCTATGCGTTGGTTACAGAATTGATGTCCAGTTATCTGATGCAGTTTGTAAATTACTTTTCCACTCAATAAAATACAAATACATGAGGTTACAGTTTCTCTTTCATTAGAACAGTTTAGAATTTGTGCTTTCTGGTTTATAGTAATTCCTTTTCACCGTTAGATGTTTTCATTTTCTCTCAACACCTTTATAGTCGCTTTATGAATCGTAGAGTAATTACTGTTCAATGTTATCTATCTTTAAGAATTAGATTGTTTCCTCAGTACAATAAGGCATCCAATTATTTATTAAGTACATGAAGATGTTAATTAATTAGTTTTCAAAGAGAATTCCATTGCAAAATTATATAAGTAATTTCTGATTCAATTTATTCATATTGTTGTTCAATTCATTAAGGTTTCCATTCAATTTATTCAAATTGCTATTCAATTCATTAAGGTTGTTGTTCAATTCATTAAGGTTGCTGTTCAATTCGTTAATATTGTTGTTCAATTCATCATTATGTTGTTCAATCATAGGTTTCTCTCTTTCTGAGCTAGACAGAATATTTAGTTACATTCTACCATTTCATTTCTCTTTGAGTTGATTGAACTTCGAGAATTAGATAACCCTTCTCATAAGAAATATAGAGTAACTATTAGTCGACCTCACTCTCATATATTGTGCTTACACTCTTGAAATAAGAAGACTTTCCCTGGGTTGATAATTAGATGATAAGCCTAGAGGTTGCCTATAACAAGCCACCTTTGTGAATCGACAGCAAGCAAGGCAAGATCGAATTCATTCAGGGGTCTTCTTCAGCAGGGATTGCGTAGTGGAGGTAGGCTGTCAGGAGGCAAAAAACTGGTGCATAAATATGCAAATTTCTGCATGACAGTGTGTGACGATTTTCTATTTTACTGAGAGCTTGATGTAATAATATTTGTATGAGATATTTACATGATTCCATGATATACATAATATATGATAGGTGGGGTTTTTAGCTTTAAGATTTCCCGGTAAAACATAGTGTTTATGTGTGATTGATTTCTTCATGTGTTTGCAATTTTCGATTTAATTTACGCAAAGAATTAAGTGGAAGGATTTTGTATTTAGCATAAGATTATTTTTTTAGATCAGGAGAATCCGGTAATACATATGAGTATTAATAAATTTCTACAAATAACATATGGTTGTTTTCCCCAAAAATTGCAAAACAAAATCCTGAAATTTAGAAACGAGCTTCATCAATGACACTTGGCAACAAATACTCCTATGGATAATGCATGTATGTAACTACTCCTTAGTATAAGCCCTCGAGACTTTGAAGAAAAACTACCTCCACTCCTTTCATCCAAAAACCCAGGAAATAATAGCTGCCTTTTTTCAATTTAAATAGCGATAACTAGAAATTATGCAAATAGTTGCGTTTTTCAACTAGGCCAAAAAAGTATGAGCTTCTCCTGAAATATTTAGATGAAATCAAGTATTGAAGCAAATATCTTGAGAGAATATGCCTTAGTGAGCCTTCTAGCTCTTTTTCTTGTATGATTTTGTTTTTTAGCTCTCACCTTCTTGGTTTCCCTATCTGGGCTTTCATCAATATTGATGACTTCATCTCCCAGTCTTGGGTTAGCAATCAATTTTCTATTCAGCCTAAGTTTTTTTTTTGGCCATGTGTGATGTCTCTTAAGATATGGATTTGGAATGTAGGAAACCCTTTTTCTCTTCTGCACCATACCACTAGATTGACCTTTTTCATATTTTGTCTCTGAAAAATCTTCATCAGTGTTATCTTCTTCAAAGGATGAATAAGATTGAATGACATTCTTATCCTTTCTCCTTGTAGGTTTCTGGGGTGTCTTTGGTGTCTGGAGGGAATAAAAAAACTGAGCTAGTGTTGGTTCCCTGACCTCTTCTTTCTCTTCTGCAAATGTTGGGAAGGAGTGCTGAACTGGAATAGACACTTGAACTAGCACTTGAACTGGTATTTCAACTAGCACTTGGACTGGCACTTCGAGACTAGTTTCCTTTGATGTTTTCTCTCCTAAGACCAACCTTCTTATGCCTCTGTATCTTGATGAAGAATCTCTATTCTCCTCACATTCAGACTTAACGGTTTTCCCTTGCTTGAATCTTGTAGAATACTCTCTGATGAATGCTGCTAAAGTCTGAGATTCCATTGGAGATTTCCTCTCATAAAATTTCTCTGCAACATGCACCATGGGTATAGGAGAGACAATTTCAGTTCTAGCCCTCCTAAATGAACTTCTAGTTTCCTATTGGTTGATGGAGTAGACCAAGCTGACGGTGACCTGTTTGGCATAGGAGTTGCACTAGTTTTTTGATCAGCATCTCGTTTCTTGGGCCTCCCTACCCTTCTCATAGATTTGATACTACCAAACCCTTCCTCTGTTAGGAACTTATCCCAGGTGGTCCTTTTATTTTTAAGGTGGTTGAAAATCAACATTTTAATTAAAGCCCTATGATATAGGTCGTGCAAGGGATAGTTAGGTATTTTCTGCAACTTTAAGGACATCTTGAGAAAGGATTTGTACAAGAAGTAGGGAAAATTCATAGGTTTATCACCAAAAATATGAGCAAGAAATCTCATTTGGTAATGGTGGAAAGAGTAGAACCTACCCTCACATGTAATGTAGCATTGCACACTGGTGATCACATCTTGGTATTCAACCCTAAAACACGAAATATGTACAATGGATTCCATTTGACATTGACATGTTTAGGTTTGAGGTAGAGACTTACTTCTATGGGTAGTGTTTTATTCTTGAACCAACGTTCTCCATTGGTCGAGGTTTGAGTAGCTAGGGCTATGATGGCTTCAGATATCTTGAAAGTCTTTCTCCCAAGCTTGAATTTCTCTCTATCAAAAATCTCAGAAAAGGCCTATGCTAAAGCCACATTTTTTGCGGAATTTTTTTGCAAAATTTTATACCAGCCAGCTGACTTAAACTGAGGTTTGATCCTAGCATCAACAAACCTGGAGTTTGTTGGCTCGGACCTATTTACATTCCCACCTATTCCATACTTCTCAATAGCTAGGCTCCTTCTAAACACATAATTTTTCAATCCTAGAGGCAAAACCCTACATGGAGCCTTATTTTCCTACCTTGGAATGATAAAATGTTTGCCAGAGGATGTGACTCATGTTAGCTATAATTTCTACAAAGAAAATTGGACTTGAGAATGTTGAACTTAACCCTCTGAAACTATGCCTTTAACTATGGTATGGTTTAATGGAACGATTTGAAATCATTCAAATATGGGTGCCAAGTCACCGCATAACTCATAACACTCCACTTCATCATTTAGTAATTGATACCTATTGTACCATGATCTTCGCTTCAGCTTAGTAGGGTACTTATAGGTTAGTTGCATTAATAAGATAACCATGCACCTATAATAATTATCCTAACCAAAAAATAATTAATCTTTTTGAAAAGAATAATCATGCTTATAACATAGGAGGTCTTCAATCATCTTCAAAGAGGAATGGTATTTTCTCTGAAAATATTCTTTGCAACTCCTTATGCATGAGAACTAGCTACCTTTATCTCTACATTGAAATATAACCAAACCACAGCGAAATATTTTCTCTTTTCACTGTGTTAGTAATGTTACCTTCAATTTGGAGAAATATCTGCCCTTCATTATATCATTGTGTTACCAATGAAACTTAAATAGAGGTAGATATTATCTCGGAAAGAAAAGCTGTAATTTTATTATAGAAATGACCAATAGCTTTCAACACTAACCTAAGTTAAAACAATGGTTTTAACTTATTTTATGAACCTAAGACACTAATAACACCTATAATCTTAAAAGTATTTTGGTTTTGATACTCTTTTTTGACTTTTATTAAAAATGACTCGAACTTTGACATAGGCTACGAAATAAGAAAAAATTGAAAATAGTGATACAATGGCAATCAGACTATTAACACTTACAGTGCTAACATTGTCTCCTATTGGGGATGAAGTCCTCCCTGTGAGGTTTCAAGGACTGTAGACTCAGTGCCTTAAACTTTCAAAATGTAGAAGACTTCTGGAAATTATGACTAGGACTGAACTTTGACTGACTAGACTGAAGACTAATCATATTTACAAACACAAGTGTTGGGCTCAAATTAAGGTATGTTCTCACCCTGTAAGTACTTCAAATTATATTATAATTTCGGGGGACTTCCTCTTCATATTAACAATAAATACAATAAAATATTATGAAAACAAGAACAATTAGACTAATGATGAAAATAATGTTTTTGTAACGCAAAATTGAATTTTCTTATCTCCGCATGCAGGAAGGAAAAATGGTTGGACCAATAGGAAATGGAAGCCAACCAACGGACGCAAACATTTGAAATCCTGGTAACTCCCAGCAGCCTGCAGAAGGAAGATAGACGAATTCGAGTCCAAGAAATCAAACAGAAGCCACGCGTAGTGGGCTGTCGTTTGGGAAATACTTCCGCATTTTTGAAATCGCCTTTAAAAGGGAAAAGGAAGGACAAGAAGGGGAGTCGAAGACATGACAGGAAATTCATTCAATAATAGACAAATCAGAAACAATCTATCTAATTGTGTTTTTGTAACATCATTGGATATAATCTAGAGTTTGGAACAATAATCTTTTGAATTTTTTACTGTGTTAGGGCTTTTGGTGGTCTGGGCCCAACCTCTGGAAGTTCCACACAAGTTTTCATACTCTGTGTAGTTGCAAAACCAATGCTTAAGAATTTGGTGCAGTTGTAAAGTATATTTCCATTCAATACAAATACAGTTCTCCTTCTTAAGGATTGTTAGAAATTTCGTTCTTGAAGTAGGACAATCGCAATCGTATTTTCCGACTTACAACAATATTTTATTATCAGTAGATAGTTCCAATTATTTTAATACCATTGCATTTGAGTTACAGATCGTAGAATAAGCTGATTTCAATATTATCTATCTTTATGAATTTCATTCTTCTTCTGGCATAACGAAGCGTTCAACCATCGATCAATGTTGAGTAATGAAGTCATAAAGAGAATTCCATTGCAAAATTACTTAATTAATTTTTGTTTGATTTATTTAATTCACTTCAGTCATACTGTTGCTCCATTATTGTTCAGCTTAGTTATCTTGTTGTTCCATTACTACTCAGCTAGTTATACTGTTGTTCCATTACTTCTTAGGTAGCTATATTGGTGATTCAATTCGATTCCATTACTGTTTAGCTCGGTTAGACTGTTGTTCCATTCAATTCCATTGTTGTTCAGTTTATTGTCGAATTCAATTCAATTGCTTCTTGATTTCTCTAGATTGTTGTTCATTTCATTTAAACTGTTGTTTAATTCTATTAGATAGATGCAAAATCCTGTTGCTCAATCTTAGATTAAAAACCTATCCAAGCCACCCCTCGTAGGATAAGCAAGCTTAGGAAGTTAGCAAACTCTTCCTCATAAGTGACAAGGAACATCTATTAGATGACCTGACTCACATAAATTTTTCCAACACTCTTGGAATAAAAAGACTTACCTCAGGTTGATAATTAAATGAGAAAGCACTAGAGTTGTCAATAAAAAGTCACCTCTTTCAGCACCAACAATTTTGCACTGTTTCCAGGGAGACTGTTAAGAGTCACCTCCTTTATTCATATTTCTCCATTGCTGTGAAGAATTGGGTATTGAAAACGAGAGGTAAGAACCTACGTACCGGAAAGCAACATGCTTGCCCTCTTGCCCGCTCACTAGCAAGTCGTACAAAGAACCATAGGATAGGTGCTCTTGTTTTATGTCTAGGAAGAAAAATATAGAAACAATCTGAAATCATTCGCAACCATCCTCACAATCCAAAGGACCGGTGATCCTTGGAAGAAAAACATATATAGACGAAATCATTAGGAAAGCTGAATCTCAGGCATCTATAGGACCGAGAACTATTTCCATTCAAATTCCTAATGCACTCCCTCAGGAAACAACCTCGCCATATGTAGCCTATGCTGAGATTCATTGTGAGACAGAGGGGTCTGAGCAAAGCTTGCAAACTTTCGTTCATATAGGCACTGACCCTTCAAAAGAGGGAGGCTCTTGCAACCTACAAGAAGTAGGGGGAGAAACTAGTGGAGGAATTCACATAGAAATATTAGAACCTAATTCCCCTAAAGAAGTGATCAAAAAAGAAGTACTTAGGATCCTAGATCAGGAAAGTGTTGTAAAACCCCCACCGCATTCACCTCCCAAGCTTATTATAATATCTCCTCCAGATCAAGAAGTTCCTGAAGATTTATGGCACCTCTTTGATCAGATGGAAAATAATCAAAATCAGAATCAGAGGCAGACATCAACATTAGAATACCCTATTGTTGATCATGCTGCCAATGCCCCTATGAAATCCATTCCCTTGGACAACATCCCCACCTTTCATGGGTTAACCACAGAAGATCCTGATGCATTCCTATTTTAATTTGATGTCTTATGCAGAGGATATGACTACACCACTAACCCCCAGAAACTAAAACTATTTCCCTCTACCTTAAAAGGAACTGCACTCCGCTAGTTCATGGGATTAGGAGGGGGAACTATAAAAAACTAGGACCAAATGAAGAATATTTTTCTTACCAAATACCAAGTCTATTGTCGAATCCGAGACCTAAAAGATGAAATCTTCAACATGTCTGCAAAAGACAATGAAACATTAGAGGAATGCGTAGAAATATTTCAATACAATTTACAAAGATCCCCATATACCATGTTATCCAAGGATATTTTAAAAGCCACGATGCTTAAAGGGATGAAGGAAGAATGGGTTGAGATGCTTAACATAATGGGGAAGGGAGATATTTACCAGGAAGAATACGACGAGATTATTTCCTTATGTATTATATGCTCCTGGGGTAGCTCACGCAATAGACCTGTTGGGCGTGATTCTATGAAGATGGATCTTAAGAAGACCAATGGCAATGTAACCAGAGCAGAATTTGGAAATCTATTAGAAAATTTCAAAACTGACATCCTGGGTACTTTGACAATGCAACTTGATGTTTTACAAGCCAAGCAGAAACAAGCTATGGCAGAACAAAATCTGGCCATATTTTGCCCAAGATGTCGGAAGAAGCATAGCCAGAGGGAATGTCCTTTAGACACGGTTCAGAGTTGTGCTATCTGCACTAAGAATCATACCACGAACTAGTGTCCTTCACTTCCTGGGTTGAAATCCATCTACAAGGAAGCAGAAGAAGAAACAGAGCCAGTTTATTTAATGAATCAGCGTCGGCAATGGCAAGAACGACCTAGCATACCACAAGACCTGCCTCAATACTTTCCATTGCTGTAGTTTAGCTAGAAAAACCCTGCAACAACTTGGCATACTCAAAACCCCTTCCCAACTTGGCCAAACCAAGCATTTCCTATGCCACCTTGGCCTATGCAACCTCCATAAGGGAGTAATTGGCAGAACTTCCCTTGCTCTCCCCCTTATTGGTAGAATGTCTCGTATCAAAACCAATGGCCAAACCCTCCTACCCAAAACACCAATTGGAACTGGTAGTGACCCACGAGAATGGCCAATCTGCCGATAGGAGCAAGAACCCAACAATTTCCAGCTCCCTACCCAATTCAACAGAACCGACAACCTTCCATATGCCCTCAATTGCTAGCCAAACCCAATTCTAATCCCAATAACAGACCGGCTAAACTAATTCAGATCATAGAAAATCCAAAACCCAATGCCAAACAGAAACAGTGCAATGAATTGAGGTTGAGATCAGGTCGTACCATATTACCTATACAGGCCACAACTCCACCTCAGTCCCAAGTTGAAACCTCCACAGACCCTAGCCTAACGAATATAATAGAAACAGGTAAAGATAAGGAAACAAGTGATCAACAACGACCTGAAGAACTTAGGATGACTCTGCCTCCATTTCCTGAGAGATTAAACCTACCCAGGCCTATAATCACTCCAGATTTTGACATCTTGGGGGAATTAAGAAACCTTTGTATCAAAATTCCTCTTTTCCAGGCCATCCAAGACATTCCCATCTATGCAAATAAAATCAAAGAATTATTTGGAAAAAAAAACAAATTAAGAAATCAAAGGCTGCACCCATCGTTCATGTGGTAGGAATGCTATCTGACTTGTTGTTAGGTAGGGAATCACCTGTAAAATATGAAGACCTAGGAAACCCCATTGTAACCGTGCAAATTTATGGACACTGATTTCCAAACACATTGGTTGACCTGGGGGCAGCCATTAACATCCTAACTATAGGAGCTTGTGAAAAACTAGGCATATCAGCTTTAGAACCTATGGCCACACTTCTGGAACTAGCTAACAGATATGTTATCAGACCGGAAGGTATATTGCAAGACATCATGGTCTCTGTGGACTCATGGGAATACTGAGTCGATTTTTTAGTCATTAATCTAAAAAATAGGATAGAACGAGACCCATTGATTCTTGGGCGGCCTTGGCTGGCCACAGCAGATGCTTACATAGGTTGTCAAGCAGGTAGCATGACTATCACTAGAGGGGACTTTATAAAAAATATATTTATTTATCCACCTACCAAACCAAGCCTGCCCACGGTAAAAATTCACAAACACCCAAATACATATTGGGATCAAAACATCCGTCCACCTCTGACACTAGTAGAAGCTCTCAAATTCAAGGATCAAACTGAAGATGATGTGATTAATAACTTTATGAATCAGTCACCCAAGCCTGAAAATCTGAGATGCCAAATGATGAAAACAGTCCTTGAACATGAAGATCAAGAGGATCCTGTGACGGACTTCAAGAATCAACATATCTCCACAACCGTTGTTCGTAACAGCATACCTATTGAGATCGAGCCAGGAAAGGTTCTGAATATTAATGGTAGCTTGGATGACAACCAAAAGCAAAAAATCATAAAAGTCCTCTAGAAGCACCAAGGTGAATTTGCGTGGGACTACTAAGACATGAAGGGTTTGGACCCACAACTGTGATCCGAATGGAAAATGGCATCAACCCATGGTATTCATCTACCCATGTTATCCATCCACCCATGGAATTTACCCATGGTATTGTAAATGGCATCAACCCATGGTATTCATCCACCCATGATATTTACTCGCCCATGGTATTGTAAGTGACCCATGGTATGTATCCACCCATGGTATTCATCCACACATGGGATTTACCCATGGTATTGTAAGTGGTATCTACCCATGGTATCCACCTATGGTATTCAATCTCAAAAAAAGGCTATAAATAATAAGTCTCACTTTGTAAAAGGACAGATTGTCTGCCACAATGTAGCTTCTACAGTTATTCTCTGTTTTAATAAAACCACAAAGAAACTTGTTTTATTAAAACAGAGAATAACTGTAGAAGCTACATTGTGGCAGACAATCTATCCTTTTAAAAATTGAGACTTGTTATTTGTAGCCTTTTTTGAGATAGAATACCATAGGTGGATACCATGGGCCAATACCATGGGTAGATACTACTTACAATACCATGGGTAAATCCCATGTGTGGATGAATACCATGGGTGGATACATACCATGGGTCACTTACAATACCATGGGCGAGTAAATATCATGGGTGGATGAATACCATGGGTTGATGCCTTTTACAATACCATGGGTAAATTTCATGGGTGGATGGATAACATGGGTAGATGAATACCATGGGTTGATGCCATTTTCCATTCGGATCAAACTGTGCACACACCACATCTATACTGATAGGGAAACACACCCCGTTAGACAAACCCAACAAAGATTAAACCCGCACTTTAAAGAGATTGTAAAAGAGGAGCTACAAAAACTATTAGATGTAAATTTCATTTATCCTATTTCAGACAGCAAATGGGTCTCCCCTTTGGTGGTCGTCCCTAAAAAGAATGGAAAGTGGAGAATCTGCGTAGATTACAGAGAATTAAATAAGGCAACATAGAAAGACCATTTCCCCCTTCCATTCATTGACCAAGTCCTTGACACATTGGTTGGGAAACGGTTCTTCTCCTTTCTTGACAAATTCAGCGGATAAAATCAAATCCAAATAGCTCCCGAAGACCAAGATAAGACAACCTTTACCTTCCCGTGGGGCATTTTTGCTTACAGAGTTTTACTGTTTGGATTATGTAATGCCCCAGCATCATTTCAGAGAGCCATAATTAGCATTTTTTATGACTTAATAAATGAAGGACTTGAAATATATATGGATGATTTTACACCCTATGGGGAAGACTTTGATCAAGCTCTAGAACACTAGAAAAAATGTTAGAATGATGTATTGCTACTAGACTATGTCTAAGCAATGAAAAATTCCACATGATCATGATTGAGGGGGTAATCCTAGGTCACTACATTTTTGCAGCTGGAATATAGGTAGATCCGGCTAAAATAGAGGTAATCCTTCTATTGGCCACACCTTGTATGCAAACAGAGGTACGCAGTTTTCTGGGATATGCAGGATATTATCGCAGATTTATAAAAAAAAATTCGCAGATAGTTGCTCCTCTGTATGCATTGAATGAGAATGTTGAATTCCATTCGACTGAAAAATGTGACACCGTTTTTACAGACTTGAAGAGGCTGGTCTCAACATCACCAATCCTGTGAGGTCTTAACTGGAAACTTCCCTTTCACATCTCTTCCGATGCATATGATACAGCAATAGGAGCAGTTCTTGGCCAAGAAGAAGACCGAAAGCCTTATGCTATTTATTATATCAGCAAAAACATTACTCCTGCCGAATTAAATTATACAGTGACCAAAAAAGAATTTCTAGCTGTCATTTATGCTATCAATAAATTCAGGCACTATATAACCGGATATCAAGTGTTCCTATATACTGACCACTCTTCTATTAGATATTTAGCTAATAAACCAAGCACGAATGGGATAATAACTCGTTGGCTACTGTTGTTGTAGGAATTGGATATAACAATCAAAGGTCATCCAGGGAAGGAAAACGTGGTCGCGGACTTCTTGTCCAGAGTCCCCAAGATAGACAACACGCTAACAGTTGACGATCAATTCCCTAACGAACACCTGTTTTCTGTAGCGGTCAAAACACCATGGTATGCAGATGTGGCAAATTATTTGGCAGTGGGGAAGCTACCCAGACATTTAACTGTGAGAGAATGAAAATTGATTATACAGCGCAGTGCAAGATTCTCTTGGATTAGAGGATACCTATTCCATATAGGGGCCGATATGCACATATGCAGATGCATAAGGGAAGATGAAATCTATGACACCTTATGAGCCTGTCACAATGAACCCTGTGGTGGCCATTTCGCAGAAGGACGGACAGGGCATAAAGTGTTGCAATAGCTATTATTGGCCTACGATTTTCAAAGACGCAAAGAAGTATGTCTAGGCTTGCGATAGCTGCCAAAGAATAGGGTGCCCAGGCCAAGATGATGAAATGTCACTACAACCACAATTGGTGGTGGAACCATTTGACTGATGGGCATTGGACTTCGTTGGGCCATTCAACCCACCATCAAACCAGAAATCCCACATATTAGTTGCCATGGATTATGTCACCAAATGGGTAGAAGCAGTGGCCTTTTCAAGAGCCACGGAGGAATCAGTAATTAAGTTTCTCTTTGAGCTATTCGTGCGATACAACTTGCCAAGGGAAGTGATAACCAATCGGGGGGCACAATTCACAGGCAATAAGATCACATCTACCTTCAGAAATCACCATATCATTCATAGAGTTACGTCTTCTTACCACCTGCAAGCCAATGGGAAATTCGAAAGCACCAACAAAGTCCTGGAGGTAATCCTTACCAAGACGGTAGCAGCACACCGCCGAGACTGGACCACTAGACTACCAGAAGCCTTATGGGCTTATCGAACAACCTGGTGAAATACCAATGGATATTCACCATATCAGTTAGTATTTGGGAGAGAACCTATCTTCCCTATTGAGTTCGAAATTAAAACCCTGACAACAGCCCAGGAAGCGGAATTGGAATTAACATAAGCTCAAGCTAAGAGACTCCAGAAAATAAATGAACTAGATGAAATTCGACTGCTTGCCCTGCAACACACGACGATCATTCAACAATAGCGAGCCAAGTGGCACGAAAACCTAATAAAGAGGAAGTTATTTCAAAAAGGAGATTGGGCACTCCTCTATGACTCCAGATTCCAAGACTTTCCAGGAAACTGCAAACAAGGTGGCTTGGTCCATATGAGATTCAGGAAGTACATAGCAATGGTACCCTCACCGTGACCACCATAGATGGGTCTGGTTCAAAATTTTGAGCTAACAGGCATAGAGTACGCCTCTATCGCAAACCTCTCACGAAATAATCTTTCTGTTAACAGACACAAAACGATCCCACCATCCAAGTTGTGGTGCAAGGGAGTGATAAGCCCACAAACTCAAGTACATGAAAGGTTTGACAACATCACTTGTAAATAATGTATATAATTGTTTTGTCTTGTTTTACATTCTTCCCATTTGCAATTTATTTTCCTCATAAAATTGTGTTTTTATTGTTGTTCAATTCAAAAACAGCTGTTGTTCTATCGTTGAATAGTTGTTGTTCAATTGAACATCCGTCCATTTGCTGTGTTTTTTCATTTTTGCTATTCAATTCGTGGACAGCTGCCATTCAATATTTCAATGGTTGTTGTTCAGTTGAATTGAACAGCCATTAGATGTGTTTTTCTTTTTGCTATTCAATTCACAGACAGCTATCGTTCAATCTCTAAACGAATGTCCCTCAATTGAACAACCATCTGCGATGTTTTTATTTTTTGCTATTCAATTTGGGAACCACTGTTGTTCAGTCTTTGAACGGCCGCTGATTTAACCAAAATTGAACAAGTCATTTTTATGTTTTTTTTGCTTTGTTGTTCAATTTGTGAACAACTGTTGTTCAATCTTTAAGCAGTTGCTGCTCAATCGAACTGAACAATTGTTTGTTGATGTTTTTATTTTTGTTGTTCAATTCGAGAAAAAATGCTGTTCAATCTTTGAACGGTCATGGTTCAACCAAATTGAACAAATTTTTGTTGTGTTTTTAATTTTTTTGTTCAATTCTTGGACAGTTGTTTTTCAATATCTGAATGGCTACTACTCAGTCGAATTGAACAACCATTTTTGGTGTTTTTTTAGTTGTGCTATTGAATTCGTGGATAGTTGTTGTTCAGTCTTTGAATGGCTTCCGATTCAACCACAATTGAACAGTCGTTTCACATTTTTAATTCTGTTGTTCAATTCTTGAACAGTTGTTGTTCACTTCTTGGACAGCTGTTGTCCGGTCGAATTGAACAGTTTTTAACTACTGTGTTTTTATTTTTGTTGTTCAATTCGGGAACAACTGTTGTTCGATCTTTGAACGGCTGCTATTCATTCGAATTGAACAACTATTTTTTAGCATTTTTTAATTCCGAGTTATCTTTGAACAAGTGCTGCTCATTCTCTGAACAGCTACTGCCCATCAAACTTAAATAGCCATTCTTTTTGTAATTTAGTAACCTTGAGTAGGGAATGGCAGTTGGAAGAGAGGGAAAATGGTAAAATTACAAATATGGTGGCTCTTTGGCACTATAATTCTTAAACATGAAGCTAACATTATGCACACATGAAATGAAAGGCTAAGTCACCCATAGTTCAAATATGATATCATACAATACATGACCTTGTGATGATATATCTTTTTGCACTATTCGAGTAATATGTCCCTGCAACATGAAGAAATGGAACCAGGGGTATTAATGGTACTGGTTTTTTCTGCTTCTTTCACCATCCCTCACTCTTAAGGAGTCAATAAGCCTCCCTCTATGTCTTCCAAAAAAAAAAAAATTCATTATGTGTTCATGCAAATATTTAAGAGGATAGGGGTTCTCATTACGAGCCAGCCTACCATGATCATGGGGATTTAACAAGTGGCATGCCCATTATGGCCACCACACCAGGGTAATGACCTTCTCATCTACTAGAAGGATAGGAGGTCTCATCACGAGCTAGCCTGATCACTCTGTTACAATTCTAGTGAATGGCATTGTGATTATCTGGCTACCACACCAGCACAGTGACCTCCTTATAGATCAAGATGTTACAATTCAAAAGGAAGTACTAAATTTACATGCAAATCTTAAGAGAGGATAGGGGGTCTCATCACAAGCCAAACTACCATGTTCATAAGGGTGTAGCAAGTGACATGCTCATTATGGCCACCACACCAGGGTAATGACCTTCTTAATGACTTGAAGGACAGGAGGTCTCATCATGAGCCGGCCTGATCACTTTGCTAGAACTCTAGTGAGTGGCACCATGGTTATCTAGCCACCATACCAACATGGTGATCTGTCCATAAAATTGGCAAAACAACTATTCTTAGATAAGGATCTTGGCTCATTTTTCGGGTTAAAATAGCAACCCTGTCGAGGCTATGAATGCCTGCTGGCAGTAGTGGCTCTACTTGTGGTATGAAAGTATGCTCCTTCAATAGCCAATTGATTTTATATACACCTTTTCTTCCATTTTTCAACCACAAGCTATTACTCGAGTTAGTAATAATTATGACCTACCATAAGAATAACTAACAAAGATATGTTGACATATTTTGAACTTCGGAATGACAATGCCAATCATTACTTGACTTAGTCCTGCTTCCGTCAAACTTTTCAGTCGTGCAAGGACATCATATTGCAATAATGGCTATGTTATTTCCTCTCTCTTTCTGGTCACTTCAGCACAAGATACAATTATGAAAACTTCTAAATATGACATTTTTACCACATATGTTAGTAATTACTCAACTGCCCGTTCCTTCACACGTAGATTATCATTACCAAATTTTGACATTCCCTTGTTTGTATTCATAAGTGACCAAATCTCTCATGTAATTGAGGGCGTGGGCACCCTTTCTTCGAGGGAGGGGGTGTAATTGGCCTTAATTCAGCAAGCATGTGAAATCTCTGCACAAATCTCGTTAGATGCATCGATAAGACCAGAGGAACACTACAATTAAGGCATGAAGATCATCTACGCAGAACCACAATCTATTTTCCACTTGTAGACAACATCTAGTTGAAACAACAAAGCCAAGAAGAAAAATAATCAGAGGAAAAGAGCATATCAACTATGCAAGGAAATACCCTTCGAAGCGAGCCTGCAAACTTTCCAATTTCAGAGGTAGCCAGTGCCATCCTCCAGCGAGATAGATGGCTAACATATGTACACAGACTACAAGGATTAAACACGATAATTGCAATCGAATTTCCACAAAATCTGCAGGAAGGTAAAACCAGAGTTAAAGCCTGAACTATACCAATTACAGAGGGAATTATCGCGGAAGTTTCTGGAATACGAGCGCAAGGATAAAGATGGGAAAAGAAGCATCTCCTCCTGAGAGAAGTAGTAGCAGCATACCAGGACCCAGATGAACCGTTGGAACGAGAAAATAGAGGGATTAACCTTGCCTCTTTACACCAGCCATGGCAGGAGCTGGCGTCATTCATCCATAAGTTTATTACATGCAAAGGACGTTGGGATGTGATAAAACCTCGACAGCTCAAACTTTTAGCTGCACTTAAACAAAAAAATTCAATTAATCTGCCTACCTTCTTGAATTCCATATTGCACGATTCTGTTGTTCGATTGAGGAAAGCCAAGAATCTGCAAGCAGTGGTTAGTCACTAGGGGTTAATAAAACTAATCATCATTCATGAGCTTGATAGGCAGCAGATAGCATGGGATAATTTTTTTAACCCTGAGGCACAGGAACCAGAAGTAAACCTTGATGGAATCGAACTTGAGCCCCCTAGGGTAAATACACCAAGAAGAAAAAGGACCCAAACCTCAACGTTAGAGCCAAGTAGGAAAAAACGGTCCAAGACACCCCAAGGAACCTCGAACCTCATGGAGGAAGCAGAACCATCCCATGCACCCTTGCAAGAATTCAAGGAGGAAATGGCCTGAGTCCTAGGACAAATAAGGACAAACTATTAATTGAGAAACCCATTGGAAGCAGGGGAGCAAGAGGAAATTTCTGATAAATCTACCACCCCCAGCAGCTCTAGTCACACTAACGTCCTACCTAACCAAGAGGAACCGCAAGATGATGAGGCTTTGTCTCCTATCGATAATTACGATGTGTATAGTGATGGACAGGCAGAGGAGAGATTGGAATCACAGGATTATTCAGGTGACACTGTCCTCATGGAGCAAAGCACACACACAGAGACAGCCCCTTTATCACCAGGAGGTAGCATTGCTCCTCCTAGTCAGGAACCTCACATTGAGGTAAATTCTGAAGACATAATTAGAAACACCATTTTAGATGTTATCCCTGAAAAGGGGAATTCCGCTCCCCTACCACCTATTGAAATAAGGACAGGTGAAGATTCAGATGAAAGGAGAAGTGAGAAACTAAGAAGGACCTGCAAGAGGTTGAAGAAATTGGTGAAATATCTGAGAAAACAACTAAAAAAATAAAGAAGGGTTCGGAAGCCAAAGACAGAAACCTCTATTGCAGGAACTGAAACAGAACCAGTAAATACTATCGAAAGCGAAATGAAAACTGACTTAGCCGACACCGTGGAAACTAGAATACAAACCAATTTGATAACTACTACTGAAACTGAAATACAGACCAACCCAACAGACACCACTGAGGCTGAAGTGTAGATAAAACTGGAAAACACCATCGAAGCCTCCACCCAAACTGAGCATAAGGTTATAGAGGAAAAGGGGACCCAAACAAAGGAAGCCCTTGCATATGCCCATCTAGTAGAGAAAGCTTCCAACTAGAAATTATGAAATGAACTAGTGCAAGTGTGGCATGAACTAACACAGTGCAGGAAGGAGGTGGTGCCATTACAAGAATATCAGGCACTGCTAAAAAAATTTCACTAACCTCTCTGCCATAGAAGATGAGACATTCTCCCAGCTTAGAGGAGAGCAGGCAAAGGTTAAAGTGGTACAAGAGCAGGTGGAGCAAGCTAAGAAGCAAATATCTACAATTTTCTCTCTATATAATGATGCGCTATCATGCAGAGCTCTGGCAACCAACTATACCTTGTTCCTAATAGAACGATATTTACTATTGAAAGTTAAAGTTGTCAGGGAAGGAAAACTCAATACTTTCAGGACCATAGAATAATTTCTCCAATGTTGTAACGATCAAGATGAGCAGGTCCATCGCCTCTTTTGTGAGCTTTACATTCATAAATTCTTGTTAGAAGAAGACATGGACAACAACCCTAGCTCCTTCATAGGGGATGTGCAGCTGCAAGCCTTCCTTTCATTTTCTAAAAACCATATTAGGTGGGCTAAAGCCTACGACATCTTCCAAAAAAGAGAGCATAGTATAGATTTATGGGTCAAGGGGGATCCTACGAGACCCCTGCAACTAATCATCCAACACAAAAACTTCATGAGAAGGTAAGGTGTGAGGACTAGGCTGGGACCCATCCATAAAGATATCATAGAAAATGCACGAGAATACTTTGGGGACATTCGTGAAGCGACCTTAGCAACAGCCAAGAAAATATGGATGGCCTCCACGAACAATGTGAAGAATATGGAGTCATTCAGTTACAAGAATTTCAAGGCTGCTGCCTCCAAATTCCTTTCATACAGCAGCCTGGTCTACAGCACGGGGCTTCCTGGTTGGGATGTAGATACATAAACCCTTTCCTCTAGCATCCTACCGAGGATTATAATCACAATTACGAATTACCAGAAGGAGCCACAGGTGCTGCATTTGCACTCATGAAACGAAAACAAGGCTTCAGAGCATACAACGAAAAGTCCTACCCTGCCTACTCCTTAACATAACTACATCTCAATCATCTGTTTGCATGAGGACATGCAACTAGGTAAGCAGGGGAGTATGTTGGGCCCAAATTAAGGTATGTTCTCACCCTTAAGTACTTCAATTATGTTATAATTTTGGGGGAATTCCTCTTCATATTAACAAAAAAGAGAATAAAATATTATGAAAACGAGAATAATTAGATTAATGATGAAAAGTGTTACACCATTTTTTTGGTCATCTAACCCATTATCATTAGATGAACCCAAGTACACCATGTAGGACCAATTTTACCCTAAGTAAAATTGCTTTCACCATATAAAATAACATTTGTCTATATTTCCTAAGTCATATTTAACCCAAAACAAGGAAATTGATTAAATAAATCATTATTTATTTAATTATTTCCTAGGAATAAGTTATTCAAATCATTATTTAATAATATTCCTAGTTAAATTTGGCTAAATCATTTGTAAATAATTAAATAAATCATTATTTATTTAATTATATTTCCACCATCTCCCTAAAATAATAAATAAATCATTTATTTATTTATTGTTTACAAATAAAGGAATTGACCCAAGTCAAAAGACTCTTTTCCTCCAACAAATATAATAAAATATTCCTAAAGGGTGATTCTAGAATTTGATTAATAATATTTTATTCATGCACCGAGTTCTAGAACACCCCAATATTTTGTTATAAATAGAATGGTTTTCCCCATTCATTAGTCACCTTCATTGCATTAGATCACACTGGATCTATTCTTGGTCACCATTTTCCATTTTTGCTTTGTGAGCTCCCATTGAGTTCTATGTTTGTCAGGGTCTTCTACCACAATAAGAGAGAAGAATTTTAGATCTGAAACGCTGAGGACTTTCAAGAACCCATCACATTGAGGAGAATCAGGAAACACCTTTCTTGTTTTCCTCTCAGGTGCCCCATTCTTTAATATAATACAAATCATTCTTTTAAACACTTTGTCCTTGTCTTGTCTATTGGATGCATGGAGCCATATTATATTTTATTTTCTTAATGTATTTTGTGCTTAGATCTGAATTTGTGCAGCAGACTAAAATATCACTTTAGTCGTGCATACTTCCTACCACACCAATCCCATGACCAATATGCCCTCGAATCTAAAGACTTCATTCCTGATAAAGTTGATTGGTTCAAAAACCCCATCCCTACACCTGACGCTTTAGAAGAAGGCAATATGGCTAATATCTCTCCTACCATTAAAATAGACATTTATGTCAAACCAGGTATTGAAGAACATATCACCATGGGTGCCCAATGCACTCCAGAAGAAATTGAAGCCTACACCAAACTCTTCAAAGAATTTCGTGATATTTTTGCTTGGTCCTACTCAGAAATGCCCGGACTTGATCCTGCCATTGTCGAACATCACATCGACACATGGCCTGATGCCATTTCGGTCCATCAAAAGTTGAGACCCATTCATCCTTCTAGACGCGAAGCCATCAAAGCTGAAATCGATAAGCTCTGGTAGGCTGGTTTCATTTACCCCATCGAATATACCACTTGGGTGTCTAACCTAGTTCCCATCCTCAAAAAACAAGGCACCATTCGTGTTTGCACTGACTTTCGCGATCTGAACAAAGCTTGTCGCAAAGACAACTTCCCCACACCATTTATTGACCAAATCATAGATGAGTGTACGGGGCACGAGATTCTCTCCTTTATGGATGGCTTCTTTGGATACAACCAAATTGTTATCCATCGTGCTGAACAACTAAAAACCACGTTCATTAGTCTGTGGGGCACTTTCGCATACCGAGTCATGCCATTTGGCCTTAAAAATGCTGGTGCTACCATTCAACGAGCCATGTCTTATTGTTTCCATGACTTAGCCCACATTATCCTTGCCTATTTAGATGACCATACTGCACGTTCTAAACATCAGGCGCAACACCTTCATGACCTGCATACCATTTTTCTATGGTGCCGCAAGTATAACATTCGCCTTAACCCATTGAAATGTGTCTTCTGTGTTCCCACGCGGTCGTCTCCTTGGATTCATCGTGTCAAAAGACGGGATAAATATCGACCCTTTGAAGGTTCAAGCCATTATTTAACTTCCTATGCCTCATACCTTACACCAGCTACAAAGTCTCCAAGGCAAAGCCAATTTTCTTCGCTGATTTTTTCCTGACTACGCCACTACCGCGCATGGTTTTATTATACTTCTTCGATCTCACACCCCTTTTGTCTGGGATACGTACACTCAAGAGTCATGTCTGGTAATTTTTCCGAAGAAAAATGTGGAAATAGGGGAGAGGTGGACTCATTGTACTTGGCCTTGAATTGGCAGACCGCGGCTAGAGAGGTGCGGAAGTCCCGAGGCGGGTACAAAGGTGGGTGTAATGGCCATGGAGATCACACAAAGCATAGGGGTGGTTGGTGTGAATAGTCTTGGGGTTCTTGGCCGTGGTTGTGAAAGGAACAGAGGATTTTGGGACCATGGACTTAGGGAACGTGACATTAACCATGGGCTTGAGATGAGGCAATTCAAGACAGGTATGGGTGGCGTGACCGACAACATCACACAAAGCACACTGGATGGTATGATTTGCAGGCTGAGGAGGGGCAGGGTTTGTTGGGGCAGCCTTGTCCTTTGATGCCCCCTTGTGAGCTTTGCCCTTCTTACCTGAAGTGGTCGCAACAGGAGGTGGTTCCTGTTGAGGTGACTGAGGCACTTGTGCAGCGGGAGAAGTGATGGGGACCGGTTGAACCGGGGTCAAAGTAAGATAAGGTTTGGGTTGACCAAACAGGGTTGCGGTTGGAGGATCAAGGTGCTATATGGGAATCCCAAGTGTCAGGTTAGGAGAGAGAGGGTGGCCATGACAGGTACGGTGTACACTCCAGGTGGGGGAGCTAGGAACAGTATCTGACCAGAGGGGTAATGGCCAGGTAGGATGGCTCCTAAATGGCTAAGGCTTGGAGTAAACATTCCAGGAGGGTAAAGAGGCTCATGAGTACTAGCTGGATGGGAAGGTCTAGGTGGAATAGGTTCAGGCAGCTGAGGTGAAGGGCTAGGAGCGGGTTGTTGCAGGCAAGGTTGAGGTTGCTAACTAGCCGAAGCGAGTTGTTTAACGACAGCCCGAGACGATTTCATCATGCAAACATTCGCTAAGCTGGGATCATAGACAGGAGGAGGAGGAATACCAAGGAAGGTTCCAAGCAAGGAGGAGTCTTTGTAGACGTCGAGGGAAACACGGGTCAAATAATCAACAGTTTGTTTATTGGTTATAGAAGAGAGGGTTGTCTCAGGGGAGGTCTGAGATTTTGGCTCATGATATGTCAACTGGTTGATGGTGACTATCTTTCCATTGTGAGGGAAAAACATCTTGCGGTGGACTATGGATGGGACAGCAGAGATGGCATAGGTGTAGTTACGCCCCAAAAGAATGTTATAATCAAGAGGGTCGTCGATGACTTCAACGTCAACGCAAACAATCTTGCCCGCAAGAGTGATGGGACTTTCAAGAATATTTCGTAGATACCAACCTCCTACTTCATATATCCCCGTGTGACCTTCTTCAGGTTCTACAGATCCTCTTTCGACAACTTATGGTCCCTTACATATCCCTCCGCCCAAAGCCAAGGTTCATACCAAGATTCCTAAGGGACCATTATGCCAAAATGTTGCTTCTGACCGAGCTGCCCATTCATTTAGCATAGTAGATGAGCTGGCCCAATCTTCTGTTGCCATTTCAATGCTAGAACTCCTCCAGTCTTGCCCCTCCCAAAGAACAGCTCTACTATCTGCCCTGGGCACTGTAGATCTAGCGGATGACCAATTGATTGTTTTCGATGCCCATCAGTCGGAGTCTCCTCCTCTTCCTGCTTCTGTAGCTTTCCAAATCTCAGTCAAAATCCGGAACTAACATTTTCCGGTGCATCATTGATGAGGGGGCATCCACCTGTGCAATGTTCGCTTCATTTTGGAAACAACTCGGATCTCCTGAGTTGGCCCCTTCCACGATCACTCTTCGAGCGTGGGATGGCCACGCCTCCCAACCCATTGGCCTTTTCCGTAATTGTCCCATCACTCTTGCGGGCAAGACTGTTTGCATTGACGTTGAAGTCGTCGACGCCCCTCTTGATTATAACATTATTTTGGGGCATAGCTACACCTAAGCCATGTCTGTTGTCCCATCTGCAGTCCACCGCAAGATGTTTTTCCCTCACAATGGAAAGATAGTCACCATCAACCAGTTGAGGTATCATGAGCCAAAATCTCAGACCTCCCCTGAGTCAACCCTCTCTTCTGTAACCAATAAACAAACCGTTGATTATTTGACCCGTGTTTCCCCCGGCGTCTACAAAGAATCCTCCTTGCTTGGAACCTTCCTTGGTCTTCCTCCTCCTCCTGTCTCTGATCCTAGCTTAGCGAATGTTTGCATGATGCAATCGTCTCGGGCTGACCTTAAACAGCCCGCTTCGGCTAGTCAGCAACCTCAACCTCGCCTACAAAAACCCGCTCCTAGCCCTTCACCTCAGCTACCCGAACCTCTTCCGCTTAGACCTTCCCATCCAACTAGTACTCATGAGCCTCTTTACCCTCCTGGAATGGTTACTCCAAGCCTTAGCCATTTAGGAGCCATCCTACCTGGCCATTACCCCTCTGGTCAGATACTGTTCCTAGCTCCCCCACCTGGAGTGTACAACATACCTGTCATGGCCACCCTCTCTCTTCCTAACCTGACACTTGGGATTCCCGTCTGGAACCTTGATCCTCCAACCGCAACCCTGCCTGGTCAACCCAAACCTCATCTTGCTTTGACCCCGGTTCAACCGGTCCCCATCACTTCTCCTGCTGCACAAGTGCCTCAGTCACCTCAATAGGAACCACCTCCTGTTGTGACCACTTTGGGTAAGAAGGGCAAAGCTCGCAAGGGAGCATCAAAGGACAAGGCTGCCCCAACAAACCCTACCCCTCCTTGGCCTCCAAAGCATACCATCTAGTGTGATTTGTGTGATGTTGTCGGTCACGCCACCCATACCTGCCCTGAATTGCCTCATCTCAAGCCCATGGTTAATGTCGTGTTCCCTAAGTCCATGGTCCCGGAAGCCTCTGTTCCTTCCGGAACTACGGCCAAGAACCCCAAGACTATTCACACCAACCACCCATGTGCTTTGTGTGATCTCCATTGCCATTACACCCACCTTTGTACCCGCCTAGGGGACTTCCGCACCTCTCTAGCCGCGGTCCCCCAATTCGAGGCCAAGCACAACGAGTCCACCTCTCCCCTATTTCCACATTTTTCTTCGGCAAAATTACCAGACATGACTGCTCCCATTGACATTCCCCCTCCTGATGTCGAGATGACGGAGCCTTCATCCACCATTTACTACCTATCATCATCCATGAGACCCTCGAGGAACATTCCCTCTGAATCCTCCCCTGTTGTTTCGCTTGACCTTCCTTCAGCGATCACCCTGGGCTCACGATCATTAGATCCTTTATCTGCTTACTCTTCTATCACCCCTTATGACGATGCGCATGTGAACCTCTCTTCTCATGATGATGAGTCAGGTAGCTTCACCGCGTCCGGTGGTCTTTCTTCCACCAGTCACCCCATCTCCTATCACGATGACGACATTATGGAAGAAATCATCTCCCCTGATTTTCTCTATTCCCCCTTACATCGGAACCATGCATTCGAACCACATACACCTTGTGGCCATTACATTGCAACCAAATGTTTGGGTAAGGGGGCACCCATATTTAAGAGATGAGGAGAAGTAATTCTCCACACCTCTCCTAGTGTATCTGGTCACGTCGACTCTAGTACCATTATCCTTCCACATTTAGCAGAACCTCTAGAGTCCCATACAACTTCAGATCACTCTCAGGATGATACCCCTTATCGTTCCTTCATTTTACATCAACAACCCAATCTCTTAGACATTGTGGTTGACCCACCTATAGGTTCTTTGGGATAGTGACACCAAGTATGCCAACCCAAAAACTTAAAGTCCATTTGATTCATATATGCAGTCCTAACAAGAGATTGGTAATCCTCCATTTCCTTTCTCAAACTGCATAACCATAACGAAAAAAAATAGGCACACCATATCCTTAAAATGTGTTTAGATTCCCCTTTTTCTAAATACATTTTGGCATGACCACAACATGCTTGGGGGCACCTATGCCCCTCAACCATAACCCTCCTCAAAATCGAATTTCTTCACTTACAACACTTGTACTTGGGGCACCACTTTGCCCCCTTACTTGTCTTTGTTCGTGTTGATTTTCATCATGAGATACCCTATTGTACTCATGTTTTTATGGCCCCCATTGGACCTTTACTGTATGGCAGCACCATCGAGTTGCCCTTTTTTAGAGCATCCGAGTTGAGTCATCATCGCAGTCATGGAGTCTATCTCGAGTCCCTTTGTATCCCGCTATAGTCCTCCATCCTTCATTGCTCAGTCCCTCTCTCGTGTTGCACATTATGGCCTTCAGTACCATTGTCCCCTATCCCTCATGATATTGTGTTAGTTGCTGCCAAGCCATTCATGCCCTTTATGCTCTAACAAGGGAATTCGTCCATCTTCTACTCAGTATCCCTCATTTCATTATCAACATTAGTGTCCGTTTGTTCGTTGCTCTACTATTTTCTCCTGTGCCTTAATTGGGGTTCCCTTATTTCCTCAGCTATGGCGGACCTACTTCTGTCGACATCAACTCATTTACTCTAGAATCCAGGTCTAGGGGGCAGTGTACCTTGGTTCAAGCTATTTTCAGCATGATCGTGATCTATACACTTGATGGTCCAGTGATGCAGAAACAGCTATTGGTGATTCTCGGGCATGTGTGAGATGTCTCAACCTTCATGAGGGGGTGGCCCTACAGGTAGCCCCCCACATGCCCGAATGACTTCTTCATTTCAGCCCTTGATGCAACTCCTCTCATTTGATGATATCGGCCTTCGCCGCTTGCAGCACCTCTTCGATTTGCATGTATCAGTCAGATTTTGCGAGCCCTTCCCCGTGTGTAGGGGGAATTTGGGTGTATTTGTATCTCATGTACTAAAATATTATTGTATAAGTCCCGACGGTTATTCCAGGCATCACATGTATGTGGGATTCATCATTTTATTTATCTGGCTCATGTTTAGGCCAGCACATGATTCATTATTACATTCCGTGGTTTTCCGGGTGCCTTATTCTTTGTACTGTTGTCTCGGCAGGCATAGGTATGCCTCCCCTGCCGCCTTTAACACAAGTACCACTTCATCAACTAGAGACTTGTTGCACCTGTAAGTCTCGTCTCCTCAGGGTCTAGTCCTTTAGCACATTACACTGCCTTACATTTCTCTCTCTCACTCCCCTCTTGATATCTAGTGATTGACTTCTTACAACGTACTTCGGTCATACGATTTGCTCCTAACACTCGTACGTTGGGGGGCAATCTGTTACACAATTTTTTTGTTCATCTAACCCATTATCATTAGATGAACCCAAGTACACCATGTAAGACCAATTTTACCCTAAGTAAAATTGCTTTCACCATATAAAATAACATTTTTCTATATTTCCTAAGTCATATTTAACCCAAAACAAGGAAATTTATTGAATAAATCATTATTTATTTAATTATTTCCTAGGAATAAGTTATTCAAATCATTATTTAATAATATTCCAAGTTAAATTTGACTAAATCATTTGTAAATAATTAAATAAATCATTATTTAATTAATTATATTCCCACCATCTCCCTAAAATAATAAATAAATCATTTATTTATTTATTTATTGTTTATAAATAAAGGAATTGACCCAAGTCAAAAGACCTTTTCCCTCCAACAAATATAATAAAATATTCCTAAAGGGTGATTCTATAATTTGATTAATAATATTTTATTCATGCACTGAGTTCTAGAACACCCCAATATTTTGTTATAAATAGAAGGGTTTTCCCCATTCATTAGTCACCTTCATTGCATTAGATCACACTGGATCTATTCTTGGTCACCATTTTCCATTTTTGCTTTGTGAGCTCCCATTGAGTTCTATGTTTTTCAGGGTCTTCTACCACAATAAGAGAGAGGAATTTTAGATCTGAAACGCTGAGGACTTTTAAGAACCCATCCCATTGAGGAGAATCAAAAAACACCTTTCTTGTTTTCCTCTCAGGTGCCCCATTCTTTAATATAATACAAAACATTCTTTTAAACACTTTGTTCTTGTCTTGTCTATTGGATGCATGGAGCCATATTGTATTTTATCTGCTTAATGTCTTTTGTTCTTAGATTTGAATTTGTGCAACATACTTAAAGATATTTTGCAGCCATAATCGATGTTAGGGATATTTGTTATGCGTAGCTAAAGTGATCTTTTACGATGAAAGATTCATACTAAAAAAAAGGATGTTTTTGTAATAGAAAATTGACTTCTGTTATCTCCGCATGCAGGAAGGCATAATGGCTGGACCAATAGGAAACGAAAGCTAACCAATGGACGCAAACATATGAAATCCTAGTAACTCCCAGTGGCCGGCAGAAGGAAGAAAGACGAATTTGAGTCCAAGAACTCAAATGACAGCCATGCGCAGTGGGTTGTCGTTTGGGAAATACTTCCACATTTTTGAAATTGCCTTTAAAAGGGCGAAGGATGGACGAGAAGGGGAGTCGGAGATAGGACAAGAAATTCATTCTATAATAGACACATCAAAAATAGTTTGTCTAATTGTGTTTTTGTAACATCATTGGATGTAATCTAGAGCTTGGAACAATAATCTTTTGAAGTTTTTACTGCGCTAGGGCTTTGGTGGTCTGGGCCTAACCTCTGGAAATTCCACGCAAGTTTTCATACTTTGTGTAGTTGCAGAACCAATGATTAAGAATCTGATGCAGTTGTAAAGTACGTTTCCATTCAATACAAATACAGTTTTCTTTCTTCAGGATCGTTAGAAATTGCGTTCTTGAAGTAGGACAATCACAATCGTATTTTTCGACTTACTAAAATATTTTATTATCAGTAGATAGTTCCAATTCTTTTAATACCATTGCATTTGAGTTATAGATCGTAGAATAAGCTGATTTCAATATTATCTGTCTTTATGAATTTCATTCTTCTTCTAGCATAATGAAGCGTTCAACCATCGATCAATGTTGACTAATTAAGTCATAAAGAGAATTCCATTGCAAAATTACTTAATTAATTTCTGTTCGATTTATTTAATTCGCTTCAGTAATACTACTGCTCCATTACTATTCAGCTTAGTTATCTTGTTGTTCTGTTACTTCTCAGCTAGTTATACTATTGTTCCATTACTTCTTTGTTAGCTAGACTGCTGATTCAATTCGATTCCATTACTCTTTAGCTCAGTTAGACTATTGTTCCATTCAATTCCATTGTTGTTCAGTTTATTGTCGAATTCAATTCAATTGCTGCTTGATTTCTCTAGATTTTTTTTTGGTTCAGTTAAACTGATGCTTAATTCCATTAGATAGATGAAAAATCTTGTTTCTCAATCTTAGGTTAAAAACCTATGCAAGCCACCCCTCGTAGGATAAGCAAGCTTAGGAAGTTAGCAAATTCTTCCTCATAAGTGACAAGGACCATCTGTTAGATGACCTGACTCGCATATATTGTGCCAACACTCTTGGAATAAAAAGACTTACCCCAGGTTGATAATTAAATGAGAAAGCACTAGAGTTGTTAATAAAAGGTCACCTCTTTCTGCACCAACAAGTACCATTGGGCATGGAGTTTTATTGACACATCACCCTGGATATTTACAATGGAATAACTAACTAAGTTATCAAGCAAAGAAATTTTTAAGAAAATGACCATTAACTCGACCTCCAGTCAACTGATCATCATCTAGATTCTTGAGCAGAATGTATTATTTTCCAAAATTCGAGCAATTCTTAATGGCCCAAACCACAAATTGTCAAACTCTCCATGCTTTCCATGGTCTTCCCTCCTGACATCCTAGTGCAACACCAAATCATTCTCCTGAAATAATTGCTGATTTGCTCTTTTTTCAAAAATATATTTGACTTTAGTATGATATTTCTATACTTTGTCCATCAGTGATTCTCTGATTTGATGTGCTTCTATCAGCTGCATCATTCTCCTTTGAATAGGATTTTCATCATCAACTTCATCTTGCAAAAACTTCATAATAGGAAGAGCTAATTGCAATGGCATTACAGCTTCAGTACCATATATAAGCTGAAAGGGATACATTTCAATTGATCTTTTTCCACTTACCCTGTGTGCCCAAAGAGCATGCAATAGCTGAGTGTCCCAATTTCTCTTATTTTCAGGCAACATTTTCTTAATGATTCTTACCAAACTTTTATTGGATGACTCAAATAACCCATTACCTTGAGGGTAATAAGGTGTGGAATGAGTTAATTCAATACCATATTGCTGACAGAAGCTATGAATTTTAGTAGACTTAAAATCCATTGCATTATCAGTCACTAGTTTCTGTGGACAACCAAATCTAGCCATAATATTCTCCAACAGAAATTTGATTATTACTGTATCAGTGGAATTCCTCATTGGAACAACTTCAATCCACTTAGTAAAATAGTCTGTAGCTGTAAGAATCTGTCTATGTTGTCTTGATGAAGGCGGATGAATTTCACCGATGAAGTCTAACCCCCACTGCTGAAAAGGAACATTTGTTGAAATAGGAATAAGAGGTAATGGAAGCAGCTTCTGTTTACCAGAAAATTTTTTACATTCGACACAAGTCATGACTTTGGAAAAAACATCAGAGAAAGAGTTGGCCAGTAATAGCCAACTCTTAAGATTTCTTTTGCAATGGCTTTCCAATACAAATGTCCTCCACACACCCTGCATGTATCTCTGACATAATCTCCCAGGACTCAGCTTCATTTATGGTCTTCCAAAATGAAATATTTAACAACCTTCAATTTAAAAGCTCTCCTTTTTTACTTCTCCATTTTAGAGGGACAGTTGAAATTTAACAAAAAATATACTATATCCTTATACCAATTTGAATGAAATATTTTAGGATAATCAGATATACCTTCTCTATATTTTCCCTTGGATACCTCCATATTAAGATTTAGAGCCTTGCATTTAGATTCAACCATCAAGTGAGCCAAGCCTTGTCCTTTTATCAATTTAGTAGGTCTGATCTCAATATCAAATTCCATGATTTTGTTCGGCCATCTTCATCTTCTGCCATCTGTGTCTAGCTACAAAAATACATCTTTGACAGTGATATTTGGCACAAAAGAAACAATTTTTGAATGTAACACATAAATTTGAAAAGACTTTAAAGCCTTAACTAGTCCATATGTTTGTTTTTTTTTTCTCAGTCAAGTGTACATTAATTCAGCATCTCTTAAAGCATGATTGAAAAAAGAAATAGGTTGTTATAAACCTTCTTTGTTGTTTTTTAACAAGACAGCTGCAATTGTTTCTTCTGAAGCAGATGAAAAAATCAGAAAATATTTTTCAAAATCAGGACTAATTAAAATTGGAGATTCAGTCAAGGCAAACTTGATTGTTGAAAAAGAATTTTTTGCTTCATCTCGCCACTTGAATCCTGCATCTTTCTTCAACAAGACATTTATATCTTTGATCAGCTCTGCAAAGTTTGGAACAAAGTGCCTCAGAATATTAATTTTCCCCAAAAATGATTGCAATTATTTTTTTTCCTTCGAAAACTAGTCTTCTAAATAGCTTCAACCCTTCCTAGATCAATACAAATATTTCTTTCTGTCTCAATATGTCCCAATAATTTTCCTTCTTGAACAACAAAGGATGGCTTCTTTGGGTTCAAGAACAAACCAAATTTTCTGCATTTGTCAAAAACTTGTTTCAAATGTTTCAAATGATCTTCATTAGATTTTGAATAGACTATAATGTCATCCAAGTAAATGACTACAAATCTGTCTTTTTCTCCTACAAATGCAATATCCATCGCCTACTAAAATGTTGCGCCTGCATTCATTAAACCAAATGGAATTTTTTTGTACATGAATTTCCCCCAGGGTGTAGTAAATGTTGTCTTTTCTATACCTTGTCTATCAACTGAAATCTTATTATAGCCTGAAAAGCCATCTATCATTGACAATCTTTTGGAGCCTACAAATTTCTGCAAAATATAATCCATCTTGGGTAATGGATAGTTATCCTTCAATGAAAGCTAGTTCAGATTGCATCAACACAAATTCTTATATTTCCATTCTTCTTTCGAACCGATACTATGTTAGCTACCCAGTCAGAAAATCTCAAAGGAAGAAATATTTTTTCTTCCCATAATTTTCTGATTTCTTTTTCAATGATAGGAAGTAGCATGGGATTGATATGCCTTACCTTTTTTTCTACAGGATTTGCATCTACTTTCAAAGAAATTTTGTGCTCCATTATACCTCTATCATAGGTCTTCAACTCACTATAATACCATGCAAAAATATCTACATATTATTTCAGCAGCTTGATATTTTGTTCTAGCTTCTAGAGAAGGAAATTTAGAAACTTTTACTAGTTTTGGCTGATCTTTTGTACCAATATTACAGTCAATTGTACTCTCTCCATCAACTTTATGTTCAGGTTTTAAAAATACATCATTATTGTCAAACAATATTTCTAAAGGAACTAGGCCTTTAGGAATATATTTAGTTTTCAGATCAATAATGTCCTTCCCAACCATGGTCTTTTTAAAAGGCATGTTTTTTCTATTTTCAACAATTTCCTGCTCATCATCAATTTGAATGTCTGCAAACTCTTCAACACACTCTAAAAACTTTTGATTTATTTGTCATCCTCAAATACTTTCCAGTATTTGATGTTATCAATAATACAAGGTCTATTTTTTATTTGAACATCATATGTTGCCTTGACATCAAGAGGAACTTTGAAATTACTAGCAGCAATAGCTAGTGAATCAGCCATTTGACTTTCCTCTCTAGTGACAAAATTTACATTAAATGCTGAAAAATAATTCTCAATAAAGTCCCACACTTCATTCCTATAATTCTTCAATTTGGAATTTTTAACTTGATATTTATTTGTCACGTGCCTTATCACCAATTCTGGATCACCAAAAGCAACTAGTTGTTCATCTCCTAAGTCTTTCGTTGCCTTCATACCAAGAACAAGTGCCTCATATTTAGAAATGTTATTAGTGGTAGAAAATTCATTTTATATGATATGGTTACCCTTTGCTGAGTGGGAGAAATGAGAAATACACCAGCTCTCGATCCTTCTCTTGATGAGGCTCCATCAAAGTACAATTTCCATATCTGTCCTCCTTCTAAATTCCGCTCATTTGTATCTTGAAAGTGTTTTTTTTCATTGATTTCAAGCTAGAAATTGTTATCATCAGCAGCAAGGTGTATTATGGATGACCCCAATTTCTTCTCCTCGGCATATATAGGATGATTTGAAGGATTATGATGATCACTGATGATATAGGCCATTTGGGTTTCCCTATACAACCTTCTGAATTCTCCTCGAAACCCTGGGATTGTGGCATATGACATATCCATTTGAAGGGTTCCCCCCTATTTTTTAGACCAAGATCTAGAAAGCAACATCCCAAATCTAGAAGGTATGTGTGCAACTACGATTTCCATCACTAAGCTTTTCATAGGAAGCTGTGTAAGAGAAACAACCAAGTATTTAATCACTCCTAAACACTTGAATTTTTTGGATTCAAAGGTGTATAGGTCATGGTATTGCTTGGTGATTTCTAATCCTAATTCATCCATCACTTTATTTGGCATTAGATTGTGAGAAGCCCAAAAATCTAATACAAAATTATGTAGCAATTTGTCATGTATATTAAGTGAAATATAGAAATGTGGTGAACTATCATCATTTTGGTCTTGGACATGGCAGCCGAAATAAATAGTAGGATGTTCATCCTCAAGATTGACTAAATCAGGAGCGAGAGGTGGTTGTAACAGACTATTAAAAGACTCTTTGTATGCTATATTTTTCAACAATTCCAGAAGTGGGACAGGAATTTTAATTTTATTCAGTTCTGATTTAAAACTGAAATAAAGAGGAGATAATTCCCTTTTTTTTGTAGAAATTTTGATGATTGGGGCGGAATTATGAGGTGGAGGAACCTCATTGACTTTGGCCTTTTGTTTAGCAGCTTGTTTGTCAGATATGATTTTTGTTGAGGTTGTTGAACAGGACCTCTAGACCTTAAAGGATAATTTCTGTTTTGAGTTTCCTGTTGTTTTTTATCATTTTGTGCATAAATTTGGGCATTCTCATCATCTGAAAACAAATATATCCTCGATTCGTCTTCATATTCTTAAAAATTCAAACAAGTCGACTCTGATGTTCCTCCTACAAGATTTGTTTCTTCATTTTCTTCCTCATGTTCTTGTTTCTCTTCTTCAAAAAAATTATTCAAGGGAGGCTGAACATTTTGATTATCAGCATTTCTCCTTGGGCGCTGTAAAATTTGGTGAGGCTAAAATGTTCTTCTCAAGGGAGCTTGATTTATATTGGCTTCATTTTGAATGGCTCTAGCAGCTTTTTTGTTTTCTAACTCCAATTTTGTCATTTTGAGGCAAGTTCCTTGATCAAATTGGACATTTGATCAATCTTTTTTTCTGTTGTAAGAGTTTTAGAGGAAGAAGGTTTTTCTTATTTCATTTTCTTTTTGTATTTTGCTGCTTTCTCCTCTTCCAATTTCAATTTATTTGAAGCCATAAGATTAGACTGCACTCCAATTGCAGCCTCTTGCATATCCATCAATGTTTTTGCTTTCTTATCCCTTAACCATAAAGAAAACTGAGAATCTAAAGCATTGGAAAAAGTTATCATAATTGTGGTTTCAGGAGGCTTGATTTCTTCAATAATTTAACGATAAATTTTCTTAAACCTCTTTGTAAAATCAACCAGTGACTCATTTGTCTTCTTTTTTATAGTTCCAAACTCCGTAAGGTAGTATACATAATCTCTCCTATCACCCCATTGTTTGAGAAATACTTCCTCCAATTTATCTATTCCTGTTATTGAGTTTGGTGGCAGACTTTTGAACCATTTATGAGCTTCTCCATCCAAGCTCTGCAAAAAGAACCTTGACTAGACATCTTCATGTTCATTGTTCTGGTTATCAACACAACTATAGAAAGAAACCAAATGTTCCTAAAAAAAAACTCCTTCTCCCTCCCTTGTGTATTTTGGAATATATTTCAGATAATCCCCTTGGGGAAGAGGATGCAAAGGTTGAGGAAGAGCAAGTGGTGCATATCATGTAGCCACTATCTGCTACATCCTTGTAAGGGCAGGATGAGCCATTATTTGTTGATGTATATTTGATGGATGACTAGTTGATGTAGTTGTTTGGGAATTAGGAATTACAATTTGTGGAATTTGAATCTGATTTGGGACAACAGAAAATTGAAAATCTTGGGTTGATTCTTCAAGTTTTGGGACTGAAAACAGTGGATTTTAAAATAGATGAACAAAGGAGGTCTTGACTTCACCTTCTATAGAAGAATTATATTCAAATTTTGTCTCTTGAGGGGATTAGGTAAATTCAACTTTATTTTGTTGAGCTAAAAATTCAAATAAGTTGAAAGTGAGGCCTTCATTAACACTCCCTTCTAGTGGATGAGAAGAGGATGACCCAACAACCTGATTCCGAGACAAAGTAAAATACTCTTGCTAAGGGATAATAAAAGACTGATATTCAGGATCACTTTGAAGGAAATTTAAAATGGTTTTAAAATATTCTTCGGTCAAAACATCCCTATCAAGAAAAGGTGCAATTGCCAATACTTGTTCTAACTCCCCTTCTGTCAGCACAAACTCTTATGATTCCTTATTGACACTTAAAACCTCTGTTTTTTCCTCTTTGAATGAAATAGTACTTATATCAGATTTACTAAATGATAAATGATAAAAACTTTCAGCTGAGCTTAGGTTAGCACCATCTACTTTATTTTCTAGGGAAGCAGTTTCAACTTGAGATTTTTCAGCAGAATATTTTGAAACTAAAACTTCTTTTGATTTTGAAGTAGATGAAGGTACCTTTTGTTTTGGAATGTACTTTTCATTTAACTTCTTCACTGACATAGATGTGGCTTCAACTGATCTCTATTTTCTTTTTGCATCTTTAATGATCTTCTTTGGGTCAGGAACTGGAGTCACAGTAGGTGATCTCTGATTTCTCCTTGTAGTAGGAGGTCTTGAAACCCCTATTTCCTTTTTTGGAGTTGACAGGTGAACCAATTTGCAGTCTTCTTCAAGTCACCAATTCGTTTTCACCATCAAGAACTGATTATCAACAATTCAAAACAAGATACTCGGGAGAATACTTCGTTTCAAGGCCTTCATCTCCTGGCAGACGCACCAAAATATGTTAGCATTGGAATTAACACTTGGATTGCTTCAAGTGCTTGACCAGACACATCCTAATATCTAAGGAAATTTAATGATTTGGATTATATGATTGGTAGGTGGTTTAAACCGTCAATCACTGAAAAGGGATTTCAATCAAGTTCACTATCACACTAATGAGGGTATTGAGTCTTGATATGGTAGAAAAAAGGTAATTTTTTAGCCTATGGAGAGAAGAGAGTGTGAAATAGGAGAAGAGACAGTGGGTCTGCAAGGTAGAAATCCACTTCTTTTGGTGAAAAATAACACAAGGAACAGTTTGATAATATTTCAACAAAAGAATGTTGTATGAAGACTTACAATAATTTTACTGAAATATCATGAAAAGTGAATTTCATAAGGAATGCTCTTTAAATTGATATTATGTATACCTCATCAAAAAGGCTCACTGTGTGAGACTAATAAAAATTGACAAAATACATAAACATATCAAGAGACTGATAAAAACATTCAACGACATCTGAATTTACAAACTACAACTGAAGAAAATGAGGTTTGGAAACACATGGAAAGATTAACAATACACAGATCAAGTAGGTAATAAGTCCTCAAAAGTCTTTCCCAATATCATTCACTGAAAATTACACTGATCATATGAGAAAAATATTCATAAACCATGAACCTTTTCTTCATGGAGATTTATCATATATATACAAAAAAAATTATACTGACATCTCTACAAAAGGTGTGAATATGTTTTTAAAAATTTATTACAATCTCATACAAAATATGAGGCTTATCTTAAACATTAATACAAAGTGGCATAGCATAAATAAAGTAAACAACATGATGTCTTGCAATTAGAAGTGGTTGAATGATGTGGAAATCTGTTGGAAGGATGCTCCTCTGTTATGGTGCAACCATTTCCACAAAAAGTGCAAACAACAATTGAAAATGACATGTGGTTGTTTTCCCCAAAAAGTGTAAAAAAGAATCCTGAAATCTAGAAAAGAGCTTCATCAATGACACCTGTCAACAACTACTCCTGTGGATAATGCACGCATTTAACTACTCTTTAGTAGCACCCCTTGAGACTTGAATAAAAACTGCCTCCACTCCCTTCATCCAAAAACCCAGGAAATAATAGCTTCCTTTTTCAAATTTAAGTAGCTATAACCGGAAATTCTGCAAACAGTTGTGTTTTTCAATTAGGCCAAAAATGTATGAGATTTTCTTGAAAGAGTTAGATGAAATAAAATATTGAAGAAAATATCTTGAGAGAACCTGCCTTAGTGAGCATTCTAGATCTTTTTCATGTATGCTTTTGTTTTTTAGCTTTGGCCTTCTTGGTTTCGTTATCTGGGCTTTCATCAATATTAATGACTTCATCTCTCAATCTTGGGTTAGCAATCAATTTTCTATTTAGTCTAAGTTTGTTTTTTGGTTGAGTGTGAGGCCTCTTAAGATATGGATTTGGAATATAGGAAACCCTTTTTCTCTTTTGCACCATACCACTAGACTGACCTTCTTAATATTTTGTCTCTGAAAAATCTTCATTAGTGCTATATTCTTCAAAGGATGAATAAGAGTGAATGACATTCTTATCCTTTCTCCTTGTAGGTGTCTTGGGTGTCTGGGGTGTATTACGTGTCTTGAGGGAAGAAAAAAATTGAGCTAGTGTTGGTTCCCTAACCTCTTCTTGCTCTTCTGCAACTTTTGGGAAGGAGTGTTGAACTGGAATAGACACTTGAACTGGTATTTCAACTGGCACTTGGACTGGCACTTCAAGACTAGTTTCCTCTAAAATTTTCTCTCCTAAGACCAACCTTCTTATGCCTCTGTATCTTGAGGAAGAAGCTCTATTCTCCTCACATGCAGACTTAACAGTTTTCCCCTGATTGAATCTCATAGAATGTTCTTTGATGAATGCTGCTAAAGTCTGAGATTCCCTTGGAGATTTCCTCTCATAAACTTTCTCTGTAGGATGCACCATGGGTATAGGAGAGACAGATGCAGTTCTAGCCCTCCTAACTAAACTTATAGTTTGCATATTGTTTTATGGGGTAGACCGAGTTGACTGTGGCATGTTTGGCATAAGAGTTGCACTAGTGTGTTCATGAGCATATCGTTTCTTGGGCCTCCCTACCCTTCTCCTAGAGTTGATACTAGGAAACCCTTCCTCTATTGGGAACTTATCCCAGGTGGTCTTTTTCTTTTTAAGGTGGTAGGCAATCAACATTTTAATTAAACCCCTGTGATATAGGTTGTTCAAGGGATAATTAGGGATTTTCTTCAACTTTAAGGACATCTTGAGCAAGGATTTGTACAGGAAGTAGGGCAAATTCATAGGTTTATCACCTGAAATATGAGCAAGAAATCTCATTTGGTAATGGTGGACAGAGGAGAACCTACCTTCACATGTAATGTAGCGTTGCATAGTGGTGATCACATGTTGGTATTCAGCCCTAAAATAGGAAATATGTACAACTAGATTCCATTTGACATTGAAATGTTCAAGTTTGAGGTAGAGACTTACTTCTGTGGGTAGTGTTTTATTCTTGAGCCAGTGCTCTCTAGTAGCCGAGGTTTGAGTAGCTCGGGCTATGATGGCTTCAGAGATCCTGAAATTCTTGCTCCCAAGCTTGAATTTCTCTCAATCAAATCTCTCAGCAAAGGCCTATGCTAAAGCCACATTTTTTGTGGAAAATGTTTGCAAAAACTTATACCAGCCAGCTGACTTAAATTGAGGTTTGGCCCTAACATCAAGAAAGCTGGTGATTGTTGGCTCAGACCTGTTTACATTCCCACCTTTTCCCATAATTCTCAAAAGATAGGCTCCTTGTAAACACACAGATGTTCAATCCTAGAGGCAAAACCCTACACGGAGCCTTGTTTTCCTACCTTGGAATGATAAACCGGTTGTTGGAGGATATGACTCATGTTAGCTATAATTTCCACAAAGAACCTTAGACTTGAGAATGTTGAACTTAACCCTCTGAAACTACACCTTTAACTACGGTATGGTTCAATAGCATTATTTGAAATCATTCAAATACGGGTGCCAAGTCACCCCATAACTCATAACACTCCACTGCATCATTTAATAATTAATACCTCTTGTACCATGATCTCTGCTTCAGCTTAGTAGGGTAGCTATAGTTTAGCTACATTAGTAATATAACCATGCACCTATAATAATTCTCCTAAGTCAAAAATAATTAATCTTGTTAAAAAGAATAGTCATGATTATAACATAGGAGGTCTTCAATCATCTTCAAATAGGAATGGTCTTTTCTCTGAAAATATTTTTTGCGGCTCCTTAAGCCTGAGAAATAGTTGCCTTTACCTCTGTATTGAAATATAACCAAACCACAATGAAATAGCTTCTCTTTTCACTGTGTTAGTAATGTGACCTTCAATTTCGATAAATAGTTTCCCTTCATTATATCACTGTGTTACCAATGAAATTTAAACGAAGGTAGCTATTATCTCGGACTGAGAAACTATAATTTTATTACAAAAATGAACAATAGCTTTCGACACTATCCTAAATTAAAATAGTGGTTTTAACTTCTTTTATGGACCTAAGACACTAATACCATCTATAAACTTAAAAGTATTTTGGTTTTGAGACTCTTTTTTTACTTTTATTGAAGATGACTCGAACTTTGACATAGGCTAGGAAACAAGAAAAAATTGAAAACAGTGATACAATGGCGGTCAAACTATTAACAATTACAATGCTAACACCTACAACCATGTAAAAGTAAAATTACACATGATATTTTCGATAGAAATTATGTTGCACTATATCATATTGTGACCACCACCTATGTATGTAATAGATGTGTGAATGTTGGAGGGCATATCAAATTATATCAGTAAATCTGAATCTATTGAATGTCTAGCTACCACCTTGAGAGAAGTGTTAGCTCCTTTTGATGTGCACATTGCAAAATATTGAAGTCCAATTTAAGCTAAATCTAAAACATTTTTGTTTAAATTTGACCTAGAAAAATAATGTGGAAGAGATTGGAGCATTCATAGTAATTATTGATTGAAATTTAGGATTAATTAAATAATTATTAACAAGGTAATTACTTGAGCCATGAATCATTTTTTCCAAATATTTCGATGAAGCGCCTAGCCTCCCATCTCGACACATTGCAGTGCTAAGGAAAATCCATGGCATACTTCAACTCGATGATAGTAATAAAATCAAATCAAGCTATTGAGTATGCACACTATAAAATCAAGAATACAATGCATGACATGATATTGTTTCCTCAATAGGTCTACACGTAAAGACCCAAAACCTCTTACCTCTCTTAAAATGATTTGATCAAAGTTTGTTACATTCACTGTCATTAAAACTTGGTTTAGCTATTTAGTTGTGAATGCCTTTGCCTCATCCATGATCTAGATTTATGTAGGAACGAAATGAAACACAAAGTTAAACATAAACACAAAGCTACAACCAAAACTGAAATTCAATTCATTAATCACAAAATATTGAAAATTGTTTACATGCATTATGGAAATAAATTGGCTCAGGCAATGACAGTTTATCTCTGAGAAGAGATGTGGCGGCTACATGCCTCTGAACTTCGTTACAAGGAGTCTCGCAGATCTTTGTATTATTGAGAAATAAGGCAAAACCCCTAACATCCCAAAAACCTAACCCTAGGAGATGAAGCACCAAATGTTTGTGGGCCCCATTCGGGTTATTTGGGACACCAACTTCCCTGGGTCGTAACTTTGGCATATGATCTCCATTTGGCCCGTATGATACCTCATTAGAAATATCTATCCGATTTTTACAACTTTCGACTGTAAACCTCTCCCACAAGCTATGGGTTTGTCCATTTTCTAAAAAAATGTTGTTTAAGGCCTCAAAATAGCTTCGGAAGTTTAGGACTCGAAAAATTGCCAAAAATAGTAAATTGTGCTACAATTAAGGAAACTGAAAGAAATAGTGTTGGGGTCCAAGTGGAATAGGTAGGTGGCCACCAATCACCACCTGGATTAGTCCATCACTTTTTCTCCAGGAAATGAAATTTATGAAGCTCAAAATAATGTCAATATGCATCTCACTTCTTCTTCAACAGTGGAACTGCTGAGGAATTTCTCATTTTTGTTCTTGAAATTCTCCAAGACAACTTTTAAAGGAAAAACACAATAAAATTTGTTAAATATAGTCATCTCACTTCACTATGCTTTTACAAAATATTGTAAATCCCCCACTAAGAAATCAACTACAGGTATCACCTGAGCATACGTTATATCGTTGCATTCAAAAGGCCCAAAATCCCAAAACTATAACATGGAGATATTTGGTGGGGGAATTTGTTGATCCAAAGTCGATGCCTTCCAGTTTGTTTGAATATGTGCTCGAACAACGGATGAAGTTCAATATATATATATATATATATATATATATATATATATATATATATATATATATATAATCAATCTAAATATCAAATTAGAGTTTCTTGTACCAACCATCAACGACTTAGATGATACATGCCTAGGGCTAGCGAGATTTGATTGCATGAAGAACCCCTTACCCTACCAAAATTTAATGAAGGGATCCCTTGTTTAGATATGTGTCAATACCTCCTGAAAAAAATCAATGATAAATCAATGGTAATCTTCCTCTGAACAAAATCAATGGTAGAGATTATTTGAGAGACCCCTTCTCCTAGTTTTGAAAACTAAAGGGGACCTACTGTATCCTTACCGTTATTTCAAATATTATTATTGTGCCGAGAGGCGCATTCTACAGCCCAGTATGACCCCGATGTGTAAGTATGTCGGAAGCCAAAAAAATGTCGGCTTGAACAATAACTTACATAAACATATAAACAAACAATTAAAAATTTATTACAAATAAATTTAAACTATATAAACTTAAAATATGAAGAGTTTACTAACACTTAAAAAAGAGATATGATAAATAAATAATATATGGTAAATACGTAAAAATATAAATAAACCATAGGTATGGTAAATAAATAAAACCTCTTTTTATATTACTCAGGAGGTATGGTAAATAAATATAAATATAAATAAACTAGAGGTATGGTAAATAAATAAAAACGATTTTTATATTTATTCAATAAACCACTTTATATTTACAAAAACACAAAAACAGGTTTTATTTAGGTGAAGCCTATGGGACAAATTATTATTAATACCATGGGCCAAATACCATGGGACAAATTATTAATAATACCATGTGCAAATACCATGGGCCAAATACCATGGGACAAATTATTAATAATACCATGTGCAAATACCATGGGCCAAATAATATATTTATAAAATAGGTATGGTAAATAAGTAAATATAAAAGAGGTATAAAGAGGTAAGGTAAATAAATAAAAATATATCAAATACCATTAGAAATCAAGATCTAATTATGAAGTATAAGGGTCAAATACCATGGACCAAATTATTATTAAAACCATGCAAAAAAAAACATTATTAATCCTAACATTAGTATTAAAATATTAATATTATTAAATTTAATATGTTTAGATTAATGCAATATTAAATTTATTATATTGTAATATATATTAATATATCATGATATATGATAGAGGTGGAGAAATAGGGGGAGTGACAAGGGAGATATGGAGATAAATTGAAGGAGAAGGGAGAAGAGGAATGAAGAGAGAGAGAGTTAGAAGTGTGAGAGAGTGAGAGAAGGGTAAGAGAGGGAGAGGGAGACATAAATATGGAGGTGGGAGAGAGATTAGGAGAGAGGGAGAGAGAAGGAGAGAGGGTTGGAGGGTAAAGAGTGAGAGAGATAGAAAGAAGGGGGAAGGGAGAGGGAGGTAGGAGAGAAAGGATGAGAGGAGGAGGAGAGAAGGAGGGATAGAGAGATGGAGCTGGAGGCAGAGCGAGGAAAGGAATAAGAAATACATAGAGAGGGATTGACAAGGGAGAGATGGAGAGAGAGTGTGTATGATTATGGGTGGGATAAAGATACATAGGAGTGATGGAGACAAGGGGGAGAGAAGGAGAAAGGAGGCATGATGGAGACAAAGGGGGAGAGAAGGATAAAGGGATAGAAATAGTAAGATAGTTGGAGAGTGAGATAAAGTGATGGGGGAAGAGAGAGGATTGGAGGACAGAGAGAGAGAGAAAGAAAGATAGCTGGGGGGTCAAATAGAAGGAGGTGAGAGAGGAATGATGAGAGAGAGTAAGAGAGTGATGGGGGAGGAGAGGATTGTCGGAGAGAGAGAGAGAGAGAGAGAGAGATGGGGGAAGATAAAGGGAGGTAGGAGATAAAGGGAGAGAGAGGAAGGAAAAGAGAGGGGACTTGAAAGAGAGGAGGAGAGAGGGAGGGATAGAAAAATGGATTTGGAGGGGGGGAAAGGGAGGGATTGAGAGATGGAGAAAGAGAGAGATGGGGGAAGAGAAAGGGAGGTAGGAGAGAAAGGGAGAGAGAGGAAGGAAAGGAGAGGGGACTTGAAAGAGAAGGGGAGAGAGGGAAGGAGAGAGGGAGGGATAGAAATATGGATTTGGAGGGGGAAAGAGGGAGGGATTGCGAGATGGAGCTAGATGAGGAGAGAGGGGGGGGAGAATAAATACATAGAGAGTGAGTAGGGGAGAGAGAGGGGGAGTGACAAGGGAGAGATGAAGAGGGAGTGTGTATGTTTTGGGGTGAGATAAAGAGACAAATAAGGATATATGGAGAGAAGGGGGGAGAGAAGGAGAGAGAGAAGCATATGGTAACAAAGTTGGAAGGTGAAGATAGAGAGAGAGAGGGGGGGGAGAGAAAGGAAGAGAGAGGGTGAAGAGAGGTAGGGAAAGAGACATGAAGATGGAGAGGGAGAGAGGGGGAGGTAAGAATAAAGACATAGAGGGTGAAAGGTGGAGAGAGAGAGAGAGAGAGAGAGAGAGAGAGGGAGTGATAAAGAATATGGAGATAGAGGGAGAAAGCGTAGCAGGAAGGAAGAGAGATAGAAGCGAGAGAGAGAGAGAGAGAGAGAGAGAGAGAGAGAGAGAGAGAGAGGAGGAGGAGGAGGAGGGAGTGATAGATAGATAGATAGATTGGAGAAAGAGATTTTATGTTTTGGAGTTGATATAGAGAGATAGAATGAGATATATATATATATAGATATAAGGTGAAGAGAAAAAAATATAGATGGAGAGAAGGAGTGAGGGACCAGGAAATTGATAGATATGGAGTGAGAGAGAGTGTGTGTCTGGTGGGGTGAGATAAAGAGAAAAAGAAGGAGATATGGATGGATATATAGATATATATGGGGGAGATAGGGAAGAAGGTTTCTTGCAGTAGATGCATTAATTTCAGCGTAGATGGTGATTTCTAATTCTATTTGATTTCTTGCACTAGATGAATTTATTTTGGTGTAGATGTTGATTTCTAATGATATTTGATTACTTACACTAGATGGATTGATTTTAATGTAGATGATTTCTAATCCTATTTGATTACTTTCACTAAATGCATTAATTTCAATGTAGATGGTGATTTCTAATCCTATTTGATTGATTTCACTAGATGCATTAATTTTAATGTAGATTTTGATTTTTGGTTATATTTGATTTCTTTCACTAGATGAATTGATTTCAATGTAGATTATTTTTAAGCCTATTTGATTGCTTGCACTGAATGGATTGATTTCAATGTAGATGATGATTTCTAATCCTATTTGATTGCTTTCACTAAATGCCTTGATTTCAGTGTAGATGGTGATTTCTGATCTTATTTGATTGCTTGCACTAGATGTATTAATTTCAATGTATATGTTGATTTATAATTATATTTTATTGCTTGCACTGAATGCATTGATTTAAATGTAGATGATTTATAATCCTATTTTATTCCTTTCACTAAATTCATTTATTTCAGTGTAGATGGTGATTTCTAATCCTATTTGATTGCATGCACTATATGCATTGATTGAGAGAGGAAGGAAAAGAGAGGGGACTTGAAAGAGAGGAGGAGAGAGGGGAGGAGAGAGGGAGGGATAGAAATATGGATTTGGAGGGGGAGAGAGGGAGGGATTGAGAGATGGAGAGAGAGAGAGATGGGGGAAGAGAAAGGGAGGTAGGAGAGAAAGAGAGAGAGAGGAAGGAAAGGAGAGGGGACTTGAAAGAGAGGAGGAGAGAGGGAGGGATAGAAATATGGATTTGGAGGGGGAGAGAGGGAGGGATTGAGAGATGGAGATGGATGAGGAGAGAGGGAGGGAAGAATAAATAAACAGAGAGTGATTAGTGGAGAGAGAGGGGGAGTGACAAGGGAGAGATGAAGAGGGAGTGTGTATGTTTTGGGGTGAGATAAAGAGACAAATAAGGAGGTATGGAGAGAAGGGGGGAGAGAAAGGAAGAGAGGTAGGGAAAGAGATATGAAGATGGAGAGGGAGAGAGGGGGAGGTAAGAATAAAGACATAGAGGGTGAAAGGTGGAGAGAGAGAGAGAGAGAGGGAGTGATAAAGAATATGGAGATAGAGGGAGAAAGTGTAGCAGGAAGGAAGAGAGATAGAAGTGAGAGAGAGAGAGAGAGAGAGAGAGGGAGAGAGAGAGAGAGAGAGAGAGAGAGAGGAGGAGGAGGAGGGAGTGGTAGATAGATAGATAGATTGGAGAAAGAGAGTTTATGTTTTGGAGTTGATATAGAGAGATAGAGTGAGATATATATATAGATGTAAGGTGAAGAGAAAAAAATATAGATGGAGAGAAGGAGTGAGGGACAAGGAAATTGATAGATATGGAGTGAGAGAGAGTGTGTGTATGGTGGGGTGAGATAAAAAGAAAAAGAAGGAGATATGGATGGATATATAGATATATATGGGGGAGATAGGGAAGAAGGTTTCTTGCAGTAGATGCTGTTAGTCAACAGTATTTTTCACATGTTAGTGATGACTATATCCATAGCTGAGTTTTATAGAAGCTGTTTTTCATATGTCAATTTGTCATCTAGAAAACCCTCATAAAACTTTTTTCGCCCTCCTACTTTTCAGTCCACCCATGTCAAAGTCAAAACCTCATTATCACTATCCTATCTAGCTTTAGCCCAACTAGTCTGCCCATCAGCTCTAAAAGGCAAATCCAAGTCTGTTTCAAAAGCCTCCCCTAAGTTAGGAAGTGGCGCTTTAAGGCATTTTACCCTTGGCAACCATCAAAAAGCCAAAAGCCTCCATCTGATATAGACCAGTCATGACAGACCTCCCACTCTGCAAATGAAATTGATAACAGCTCTAAGTCGCGCCACTTACACACCCCTAGGTCTCAGCACTGCATAAACCACAATCTCAAGCTGATTATTAGGTGTTTTTACAGTGTTTTATGGATTTTGAAAAGACAGGAAATATAACATCATCTCAGAAGGAATTTCTTGAATCTACATTTAGAAGAACAACTGCTTCTCCATGTAAACATGAGCCTGAGATATTTCTGCAAGACAGAGAGTTACTCATCAAGACCTTGCAGCTTCCTTTCAGCATGAAATCACAGTAAAAGAAAGACACCACTGTCAAACAGTCTAGTAATTTGTCATGGCCAAAACCCTCCTTCATCTACAAGTAGAGGGTTAAGGCGCCTCCTTCATCTACAAGCAGAGGGCGCTGGCCAATATTGACTTTTAATGACTCTAAAGTAATAAGCTTGCTTTTTCACTAGACAAGAAATGTGTTGACTCTAGTTTTTCTCGAATGTAAAGTTGATGATCATAATAGGGCTAGGATTCAAGTGCAAGAAAAGGGAACCGTAGAGTTTTGGTCTCTCCTTGTAGGAAGTCATTTGAAGTTTTCAAATCATATGAATTGTTAAAACCTTGGAGAGACATATCATTAGTGAAAAAAATTCTAATCATAAGCAGCCTGTTGTCCCAACAAGACCAAATTGAAGAAAACTTGACAAGTCATGTCATTACACAGGCAGAGGTAAAATTATTAATGTTTTCAAGTTTGTTTGCTTACCATCATATCCAAGAAAAACCCTTGTCATGCAGGCTTATCAAACAATCTTCAGATACTTTTCCAAGTGAAGGGCCTCCTTCATTCATGAGCAGATGGCCAAGGCATTGACTGTTTTTAAAGACGGATTGGTCAAAAGATGCAGTGGAAAGAGACAAAGAAGGAAAGCAAAAGTCATTACACAGGTAACAAATGGTGTTTATGTTTCAAAAGGTATTGGTTTTCCTACTCATAGGGAAATGTCTTTCAAACTATACATCATAGTGGACAGGAGACAATTTGAATATGCATGCCATTGTTACAAAAAGGGGCAGTTTCCTTAGGAGAAGGGGTCAAACAACACCTCACTGTCGCATTCCAAGAATTCTAAAAGAGTTCCTTTCAAGTAAACAGAGAAAGATAGTATGAATGGATGCAACTAAAATATGGCACTTACCATCAAAGGAGGAGCTTATGAATCACCTGGAAGCAAAAACTATCAACCAAGTTGGAAGAAGATAGACCACCTCCTTTTAAAATGACAAAACAACTTTCAATGCTCTTCGAAATATCTTGAGTGGTTTTTCCTTGTTAAAAATATCACCAAAAGTGTCAAGCAGTGGACAGATTTGAACCTTGGAATGATTCTATTACAAAAAGAAAGATCATTGCACTGGTCAAAGGAAATGATAACTGTGTTTCAAAGGGCCCTGTTCTTCCTGGTTCATAAATTTCTCCTTTCAGATATACATCACAAATGATGGGAGGAAATTCAAGATTAGTTCCCAAAAAGACATTGTAAATAGGTATACAAGTTTATGAATAGGCAAGGGAGATCATGATATACGTTTCAAGTCCTGGAACCCGGTAAAAGCAATGTGAACATGCCACTGTCCAATGAAGGGCCTTTTTCCTATGAACAATGTGTCAAAGGTAATAACAAAGCCCGGGTGATTATGATTGTTTTTTCACCTCCGAAATCAAAGAGAACATCAGTTAAAGGCACACTTATGACCCTCACACAGCTCAGAGAAGTTTTCCTCGTACAAGTGCACAAGGTTAAAGGGCAGATTCTTATTCCAGTGAAACATTCTTTAAGAGAGAAATAAATAAAGTTTCAAAGGACATATTTCCCCAAAAATATTATGTCATTTCGGAAGGGAAAATAGGCTTATAAAGAGGTTATCATCGCCTTTAGGTTCGTTTCGAAAACAAAGGAATCTTGTTTCATTTGCAAAAGAAATAAGGTTTCACTATGGGTTTAAAAACAAACGTTTTTCTGTACTGTAAAAGGAGAACCCTCAAATCAAATAAAAGGACCGTTGTTTTTCTTTACTTTTTAAATGGGGGTCAAGGCTGTTGCCTTTTCATTTTGAAATCTCTCAAACTTCGAGCAAAGACCCTTTGATTTCCCTCAAGCTCAAACAAAGAAGTTCGGAGCAGTTGAAAAAGTTTGACACAAATTCTCTGCGCGACGCGCTCGTAAGTTTGCGCGACGCGCTTAGAAGGGAATTTGCACAGGTGGTCAACGTGTGCGCGACGCGCCTGTACGTGTGCGCAATGCGCCTGTACGTGTCTGCAACGCACCTGTACACAGTGCCCGGCCGACCCGACAGGCCACCTGGTTGGCCAGTTGCGCGGCGCTTTTTCATATAAACGTGCCGCGCACATTTCCGACGATAAACGCCTCCTAAACGCCTCCAAAAGTTGGTCCAAAGTACTCAAGGAGATCTGTCATCAAGTTTGAAGGTATTTTATGTGCCCCCCTCGCTATTTTCAAAATGTCAAGTGGTGAAAAAGAGTAGAAAATCAATATAGGAATCGCAGTCTTAAGTCTTGTGGGTTTGTTTGAAACATGAGTTTCTGCTATGGTCGTGCTGGTTGAAATGATGAATAACCCAAATGGTAGTTTCCCTCTCAAGTATTTCAAAACTTATAAATTTCCCTCCAAACAGTTGTTAAACTGTACAAACAGAGCCCAAAAAGAGAGAACAGAGTTGTTAAAGGGCTAAACAGTGGATTTGGGCTGAGTAAAGATATACTCTGGTTAACTGTTCTCGTTTTGATTGAATTTGCTGGTAAATGTCATACAAGGACAAAACTGTATTTTGAAGCTCAGAAGATTATATTCTTTTACCTTTGTCCACCCACAGGAAGGTGCCATCACTGTGTTTTTTGACCTGCATCATGTATGACATTATGAGAGCACATTGATATAAAAGGGCAAGTAATGGTGTTTAAAAGGACAGGTCGAGCATTAAATAGGATTTTGATTGTGAGGAAGAAATAAGTCAAGCATGAAATTTCTTTTTAAAAAAAAAAAAAAAAAAAAAAAAAAAAAAAAAAAAACTATAGAGCTAGTTTAAATTCTGTCACCTTGTTCCATAACAGTGAGATTGAATGTATGCCCACACTGGAGGTTGACCATGTATGTGGTATGATTCCTTCGTTTTGATGAAGACATAAAATAGAGGAAGAGGAACAATGGAAAAGGGTTTGTTAGAGAGCACAAAGAGCAGTTTATTGGTTGAAAGCTACAGGGCAAAGTTGCTTCTACTTCTCACAGAAAAGACAGTTTTCACTGTGTATTTTGCTTGACTGCCTTTTATCCCTCAAGCTTATTTGATAAGTAGATGTCCATATAGAGCAAAGGCTTTTCTACAAAGCCAAAGGTGTTACATTGATAAGAGGTCCTGGTTATTTTGAAAAGAGAAGACTTTATGTGCCTCATTAACTTTTTAAGAAGCATTTTCCAAAACTATTGTCACCCGGGCACATAAAACCGTGATATTGACTGTCTGATCAGCATACATTTGCACCATGTAGTTTGTTGAGTGATTTTTGGAACATCAAGGGAAGGCTTGAAATGATTGGAAAAGTACACCATTGATTCAAGGTACAAAAATGTGTCAAGTAACCTCCAACATCATAAAGGAAATTCTGGCACCAGAATGTTTTCTTCCCTACTGGCCTGGCCTCTTCATCTGATCGTATTATTTCTTACTGAAAAGTTTGTTGACTGAGATACTTTCAAGGAGGAAAGCCACTTTCTGAAAGAGCAGGGGTTTTTGTATTGTAAGGAAACTTGTTGCAATCATCCAAATTACATTGTTTCTCTGTCAAGATAGTGAATTGACATAGTTTGGCTCCAAGAAGGCAGTTTACACACAGTGAGGCAGTTTGTTTCTTCAAAAGCACATTTAGGTCAAAATGCCTCCAAGGCAAGACAGCAGAAGTGGTCCGCATAAAAGATATGAGCCAATCTCTACAGAAGAGGTTAATGCTCATCCATCCATCCTTTTCAACTTCCATGAAGTAGGTTGTCTAGACTTCTGCCAGAAGATACAGGAGGTCAAAAGTTTTTCGCCATTAACACACCTATGCGCCCTGAGGTTCCAGAACAAGCATTTCAGGGTAGCGGACCTTGATTTCAAGTTTTCTCCAAGATCAGTGTCCAAGGCCACCAAGATTCCATATCATGGCGAAAAATGGTTCAAACAGGCCCATCTTGACTTAGAAGATTACAAGCCTTTCATCAAGCCTAAGCATAGAGATGCTTTCACTGCTATTTTCCCTTTTTCTTATCTTCTTGACAGCTATGCTCCTCTTATGAAAGTCATAATGAAATATTTTACTTGTGAGGGGAGGTTTGATCGAGTTTATGCCTACCATGTCCGCCTATTGATGCATTTCACTAGAAACAGGCAACTAAATCTCCCTTACTTTTTATTCAAGAGCATCGAGAAGATGGCATCTACAGTCTAGAAGAAGGCCCCACCTCTGCAAATACCTTCCCTTTTCCATCATTCTCTGATCAAAATTATCATCCTACATCAGCTAGAGAAGAAGGAAGTTCCATGGGATGTATTCATTAGTCACCCAGATTTCTCTACTGTTCCTCCTGTCCATGTGTCTCCCACTCAGCCTATTCATCGCCCTATACCTTTGTCCAGCAGGCCTACTCCCAGAAGGCTCAAAATTACCACTGAACAGTCAAGACAGCAGGAAGAAGGAGAAGGGAGTGGACAGCAAGAAGAAAAAAGGGATGAACAGCAGCAAGAGGAAAGGGATGAACAGCAGCAGACAGAAGATGAAGCTCAGCAGCGAACAGAAGATGATGAACAAACAGCAGGACAAAGGTGGGGCTAGTAGCTGGCCGTAAGATATGAACAATAGGTACAAGAAGAAGAACAAATACTGTCAAGAAGGATATGTTTGTATCAATTTGCCAGAAATTGAGCAACATCTTGAGCCACAAAATGAACAGGAAATCCAAACACAGCAGCAGCTTGATTGTGGTGAAAAAGAGCAGCAGTTTGAAACACCAATTGAACAAGGCATTGAATTAGAACAACAAGTTAATTTTGGTGAACAGAAAAGGGCAAAGTGAACAAGAAGTTGTGCTCTGAACAGTATCTAGCAAACTCTTTGGGAGAGCAAACAGCTTCAAGAAGAAACCAAGGGCAACTGGCCAGGGTTTCCTCCTCCCAAAAGAACAAAGCTCAGCACAGCAAGGAAGAAAGGGTCTAAGGCTGCCACTCCAACTGTGACAAAGGTTGTTCCTAGCAAAAGGAAATCGCCCAAAAGGACACCTACTACCATGCCAAGGAGGAAAAGTGCAAGATTGGCTTTCAAAGGGAAAAGCAAGGTTGGAAAGAGTCAAGAACATGAAGGAGCATCAGCTGTCATTCCAATCCAGAGTGATGACAGCGATAATGAAGCCCGCCTTCTTGAAAACCTCCTAATCCATAAAGAGGGGCAAATTGAGACATTGGAGAATGATCTTCAACGGGCAAGGAACTTCAACTATTTCTTGAAAACCCAAAACAAACAGATGAGTGTTCACACAGCTGTTCATGAAGCACGGGTGATCAAATACAAAAATGAAGCAGCTAAGGCGCAAGCAAGGATAGAAGAACTCATTGTTGATTTTGATGAGGAAGAAGAGAGAGACCAGCCTAGGCGGAAGAGGCCTAGGACCATAGGGCTTAAAAGAGCCTTGGAAAAGCAGAAAGAAGAAGAACAAGCCCATCTCCAAGCCTTTCCTCTCACTGCACTCCTTGAGCAGGAAATTGAAGAAAACAAAGAGGCATGGCTTGAAAGAGCCAACAAACACTTGGAGATGAAGCTTGAAAGAGCAAACAGAGATCTAGATCTGCAAAGGAAGAGGACACATCACTTTCAAAAGTTGAATCAGTTTGCCCGGCGCAAATTAAAGCCAGCCCAAGAGAAATTGAGGAAAGCAAAGGGGAAACGCCCGGCACGGAAAGAAGAGAAAAGCACATCAGCACTTGATATTTTGGCCTCAGCTTTAGAGCATGTTGCTAGGGACCCTTGAGGGTCATGCGTGCCAATTTTGGGCCCATTTCGACAACTTTTTGTTTTTTGGCATTTTTTGAGTTTTTGGTCGAAAACTCATTATTTCGCCATTTCAGTTTGAGGTTTTCTCAAGGGAGGAGAATGACACCATTTGATGCCATAATTTCATGATCAGGTCCTCAGCGATTTTCAGAGCATTTGGAGATCATTTGCCCCCTCAAAACGGAGAAAAATGCTCACTTTTTGCACATTCTGCCCGTCATATCAGCAGTCTGCTATTTCCTGGCTTTTTACACACAGGTACAGATTTGGAGGACTTCCAGGCATTAGATTGAGGTGATTTTAGTTGCGCCAGAAAGTAGACACAGAAAGCTTTCCAACGAGCTATTATGAGCCTCGTTTCGACACCGGGAAGGCTGCCAATTGTCTCCAGCAAGTCAGGGGACCTTTTTCTGATATAAATTTGAAGTATTTCTGCAATTTTTGAACCTCAAAAATCTACTTTTTCCAAATGTGCGTTTAGCTATTTTTACACTTGGAAAATGATGTAAAGTCAATATAATTCCCTTTTTTAGCAATTTTTAGATATTTTATGAGATATTTTTGTGCCTTGGGCTTTGCAAAGCCTCAAGGACAAGTTTAGATATATTGATTAGGCCAATGAGGATGGAAGTTGAACCATGAGGTTTTCCTCACTTGAGCCTATTTATTCCACAAGCTCTCATTGTAAACAAGGCTGAACTTGAGAGAAGAAGTAATATATTGGTCATATGAGCTTTGAAGAACATACTTGTGTTATGATTTTGGACTACCTCTTGGATGCTTTTGATGAATGATGAAGGATTGTTGATGGATTCCATGACATGGTAGAATGGTATAGTGTTTCTTGCTTTGTTGTTGTCTTCTAGTTTTCATTCATGATACATGCTTCTTGCTGCTATAGATTAGTAGAGATTAAGTTTGAGATATGCCTATGGAGGCACCTCAAAATTCCTGAATCTTCATAGCTTTTATGTTTTCTTCTTCCTTAGTTGTACTAAAGAATTCTTAACTGCTCTTTAGTAACTTAAGGATATTGTTGCTAGTTTTATTCATAAGTTCTATGCATATTGAGTAGGATGTATGGTGTGCCCTGCTTACCTATAAGCTGTCCATAGTTCTGTCCATGAAACTATCTCTTTGACTGATTAGTTTATCATCTTGTTGAACCAAGGAGGCCTAGTCCCGATCTAGCCCTTTGCCTAAAACTATGAAAGCTTGTTTGTCAAAGTACCCAATAACTTAGAGACTGTGTTTAGGCGTTCCGGCATAGTATTTTGAGTTGTTAGTCCATCTTATGTGTTTTCCCCAAAGTCTGATAGCCATTTCCCAAAGTTAGAGGGTCTTATACTTCTATGCATGGCTGGAATGTTTGTTTCGATGTGTTGATTAGTTTATAGTTACATGTTGCATGATTAAGGGTTTTATTTACCATGTTTATGTTATCTATTAAACCAGTGATGCTTGAAACTCTTTGTTATTCACAAACTTGATGTCCATTTACTCCATTTTGCCCAAAGATCCTTTCTACCTTGAATCAAATCGGCCCTACAACAGCCTTGCATCATCATCTCATAGCCTCCTTGACCTTTTTGACCCCATAGCCTAGTTGATCTAACTTCTTGTTACCCATTTTATATCTTTGATCAGTTTTATCCCTCACAAACTTAAAAACAAAAAACAAAAAACATACTTCATAACTAGCCTAATATCAGAACACCACAAGAAAACACACCGATATCTTTTATATATAATAGAGAGAGCCCTCTCTGAGTCCGGGAAGGCTAGGTCTTTGGGCTCCAAAGCTTGGTTTGATGTTACATCGTCATTTGGCTCACCAATCGGCCAAATCACGGGACCCTAACATAATGGCGATCACGGTGGGACTCTGAGTAACAAAAAGCTTAGTTCCCTCATCTTTAGAGACTTTTGAGAATACTAGCTGATTGACTTATCCCACTGCTCACTAACATAGTGACACTCACAGTAGGACCTTCCGAGTTACTGACAATCTAAGTACACCTTAGTAACTCCTGAAGTCTCAATCAAGTTTAGTAAACTTAGATATTGTCTGTAGAGTAGAAAATAGCTTTTTCACCATCTTAGAAAAATGATGAGTCAGTTATAGAAAACTCTTCCAAACCTCGAAGGCACATAAAACTCAAAAAACCCCAAAACACTCCCTTAGATTGGTTTTTGTTAATATTGGTGGTGGACCATACACACATATCTCAAAACAACCAAGTTCCACCTGGCGACTCCACTAACCTCTAGTAGGCCTTACTATTTTACCGAACTCTAGGTTACTATCTGATAGACCTATCCCATCACTCACTAACATAGCGGGAGATGGTGGGACACTGAGTACATGATAGTCTAGCAAACTCTTATAGACTCTTTGGTCCTTTAGATACTTAAACAAGCAAGCAGCCCATAGACCCTTTTTAGAGTAAACTCTTTTTGTTCTCATCACCCTAGCAAAGTGTTGAAACAAGTCTAGGATACTTTAACAAACCATAGGCTGCACATAAAACTCAGAAAATCCAAAACATTCCCAGATTAGTTACTGGTGGTGGACCATAGCTATCTTCACAAAACAACCCAGTTCCACCTGGCGACTCCACTAGTCCATCCCTTTTGTTTTTAACCATCCTTCACCTTAGTAGAGCTTTAGAGAGACCACCCATCCAAAACATTCGTCAATACCATCCTCTCTAAACTCTAGATCCAAAATCTGGCTTCACGAAGAATCAACACCAGATCCCATCCAGACCCAAATCCCCCTATCATAGTAGATGACCCAGAGAAGATTCTGTGGCAAGCTTCCGAAACTGATCATCTAGCTTCTGGTAGATCCATCCATAAAACAAGATCAGTACCTAAACATCTCACTATCCTACCAGATTCACCTTTTGAATTAGAGTCATCAAAAACTCTTCCCAGAAGCAAATCATATAGTAAGATAAACTTTGACGATCTTGAACCCCTAGGCCCACCACAGAGTCCTAGTAGAGAGGCTTCACCTACCACTCCTCCCGATTTCCAGCTTCTCTATCAATTTGGCTCCTACCATCCCAGATCTGCTCAAAACCAGATCACTAGTCCAAGTTCATCCACCACACCTATTCAAAACACCTCATCTCATCCCACTAGTCCTCATCTTGTACATCATCCATTAGCTCCCGTCATGGCAGCCTGGTACGCACCTTTGGTGTTGCCACCGCCCTTGGCTCCTCTCCCAAATAAATATCAAGAAAAAATCCCACACTTTACTGGAGAAGACACCACTACACCTCAACAACATATAAGTAGGATGACTGATGCTTATGAATACCTGGAGGTACAAGACGAGACCGTCAGAATGAGAATATTCGCCCAAAGTCTTGGTGGTGAACCCAAAACATGGTTCAAAAGCTTAACTCCAAACAGTATCCATGATATCCCAGAACTACATCAAATCTTCAGAAATAGGTGGGAAATCCGAAGGAACCCTATTCAAATCCTGTCAGAATATAACAACCTAAAATGAGAAAATGGGGAAAGTGTCCAGGCATACTGCACTAGGTTCAATAGTGTGTATAACGCCCTCCCGCCTCACTTCAAACCCCCACTTGGTTTAATCTTGGCAAAATTCCCCGAGGGTTTTGATCCAGACATGACATATCATCTGAGAGACAAGGATCCCCCTACCCTAGAGGAAATGCAACAAATAGCCATAAAAACAGAAGCCAACTTAGCAGAAAAAAGAGCCGGGACTAGATTAGAAGGAAAAGTCCCATATAGAGATAAGGTCTCCACTTCATCTCCTTCCCTAGATCCTAGAATAGATGGCCTGATCAAATCCATGACAAAGATGTGGGAAAAAATTAGTGAAAAAGTGCCTCCTAGGGACAACCAACCAAACCCTCAAAACCGGAAACAAGGCTTTAGAAAAGATCAGTCTCAAAATAAACCAAGAGGAAATGATCAGCAGATTAGACCATCCTTCAGTGAGAATTATGTTGATGAAGAGAATAAGGATACCGCACCCATTGATGAAAATCATTGGAAACTCATAGGTTCTGATAACGAGAGTAAGGTTTACCTCACAGCAGAAGAGCAAGAGTTATGCTCCCCAAGTCAAGACGAAACCGACTATGAAGATCTCGAAGATCCTGCCATAGATTTTCAGAATGCCATTATAGAAGCTCATAGGTAGTATAACCTTAGAAGCAAAAAAAACCAAGACCACTCCAAGAAGAGTAGCCCTGACACTGCTAAAACCTCTGACACCATCTTTAAAAAAGCCATGGATAGCAACAAAATTATGGCTAAGAAAATCGACCAAAACAAAGATAAAGCTATTCAAACAAGTCTTAGCTCGGATACTCCTAGTACCTCCACAAAGACTCCCGAGGCGACTGTGTCAAACAAGGTCTCAAACCAGAATCAACAAATTAAGAGCATAGAAAAGGTCATGTTCGAAAAAGCTGAAACAAATCTGCCCAAACTACAAATTCCTTTTAGTTTCGAAGGGGAAGTTTCCGAAGTAAAAATTACCATACCCCTTACTGAGCTAATAACTGTAGATAGGTATAGATCTCAAATTTTCAAAGTTTTTGACATAGGGAGCGAGGCAGATACTTTAAATCTAACTGAAAACAAACCCGAGCTCTTATCCGGCCCGAAAATAGAAGGTCAATACCAAGAAGGATCTGTTTCTCCTTCCTATGTGAGCCTGAACATACGGGACAAGATATTACATAATGCCATGTTAGATTCTGGTGCCTCCCATAACCTCATGCCTAAAGCAGTCATGGAAAACCTGGGACTAGAAGTAACTCAACCTTTGGTAACTCAAGCAGTCATGGAAAACAATACTCCCATTTATTCCACTCATTCCAATTTAGATTCTTTTATCTTATACAATGAAAGTGATATAAACAAGCAGATAATGGAAAAGGAAGAAGCTCTCAAACCATCAGAAATGCATTTTCCGTTACTAGATGCAGAAACTAATAACCAAAACTTCTCTGATCTTTCTCCTGTTAATCCTGCATATCATAAGTCAGAAAATAGATTTGTAAATCAAGTTGAAGAAAATCAATCTGGCAGTCCAATGTACATGGCTGGTGACATTGCTTATGTTAATGATTCTCAAATGTTTGATCAATATGTTGACTTATATGATTTCCAAACAGAAGCTAACTTTTCAGAAGAAGCAATTTGTAAATCAAGTTGAAGAAAATCAATCTGGCAGTCCAATGTACATGGCTGGTGACATTGCTTATGTTAATGATTCTCAAATGTTTGATCAATATGTTGACTTATATGATTTCCAAACAGAAGCTAACTTTTCAGAAGATTCATTTTTTGATTTTCGGGAGGAAGCTCAGTTTCATAAACTTGAGAAAAGTGAGCAGCCATTACAGTTCATCTATAACAATGATAAGGAGAGCCTTGAGAGTTCAGAAGTAAGTGAAGAGTCTCAGACTCTTGACTTTACTTCGCTTCAGTCCGTCAAATATAACATTCACATAATTGGAAATCAACTGTTTTTCAGCTTTGACAATGAGGTTGAGAAGGATGATGAAATTCTTGAGCAGGTTATAAATAAAAAGTTTTTTCCTGAAATGGTTGAAGAAATCACTTTGGACAGGGAATCTTCCTTAACTCCAGATTTGCAGCCACCAAGTTCCATTGAGTTACAAATTGCATAGGAAGAAGTAGAGGCTGATAAACACATGAGAGTTGTTACACTGTCCTTTCAAGATAATTTACTATCAAAGTGTATCCTTGCTCATCAACCTGATAACATTCACACAGTGTTCAACCCGCCCTATCAAAACACATCAGCTTGGCAAGAAAACTACACTGCAATATGTGATGAGTCTGACATTTCAAGTGATCAGGAGCAAAAGGAAGAGTTTCTTTACTGGGAGAGTCCCAAATATAGTCAAGTGGAAGAAAGAGTAGAATGAAGCCTATATCTCAAATCCTCTAGATCAGGTATTATTCCAAGATCCATTTGTTGTTTTCCTTGAGAAGTCTGAAAGAGTAATCCTGAATGAAGCCCATATCGCAAAACCCCTAGATCAGGTATTATTACAAGATCCATTTGCTGTTTTCCTTGAGAAGTCTGAAAGAATAATCCTGAATGAAACCTATATCTCAAATCCTCTAGATCAGATATTATTCGAAGATCCATTTGTTGTTTTCCTTGAGAAGTCTGAAGGAGTAGTGGGTTATATCATGAACAATTTGCTGCCTAGAATGGGGAAAAACTTACACAACACTGTCCGAAAACAAACCAAGTGGGAGTGGCCTTTTCATTATTCCTGCATCATAAAAGAACTAAACCAGAATAACCCATGTGAGCATCTACTTGACTGGTTGCATTGGAAAGAAGAGTTCACCAAGTGTATGTTGTGTACAGTTTAGGATAGAATAGATAAACAACAGTAGAAAATAAGCTCAGCCTTGTGAGCACTTTTTTCATTTGTAGTTTGTTTGAAGAAAAAGTGAAAAAGCAGAAAATACAAAAAATAGTGAAAAGTAGAAAAAGAGGGCAGTTTCTAAAAAGCAGTGGTAAGGCCCCATGTTCCAAAAAAAAAAAAAAAATAGTCCTTCGGAAAGCGAGCAAGTCTAAATGCCGCTACTAGTACTTCAATGTCTTGTTCAGCTATCTAGCCTAATCATAGCTGAGCATGTTTAAATTTATTTGCTGATAAGTTAGTGAGTGAAAAAGATAGTCAACATTGTGTAAGATTGACTTATCACAGAGTATAGATTAGGGAGAGATTCTGGTTCCACATGCCTAAAACAGAACCAAAGAGAGAAGCGAGGGATGAAAAATACATTGTACATCTTAGCCCCGCTTTGTCTAAATTTCCTTTATGCAGAATAATATTTGTGTGCAGCTTGTCTTTTATGCCGCAAATGCATGACAAATCAGACTATCTAATCCTGATTTGATCATTTTAAATTTCTAGTTTTAGATTAGAGAACAAAATCCTGTCAAACTGCTTAATCTTGACAGTCGATCAAGCATAGGTAGAGTAATGAAGGATTTCATCAGTTTAATCTGAACTCCCGGCAGATATAAGAGTAGAAATAGATAGGTTCATTTTGCAAAAAGAAAAATATGCATTGTCAAAAGGCTGCTAGTTCAAATGCGCCAAAGAGAAGAAAAAATGTTAGGAAAGATAGTGGGGTAGGTAGAGGTATCATTGATGTTAACCATGCTGTCACTTTTCAGAAATAACATCAAAGAAGGGTAAATTTTTGCGCCAATGGATAAGGCACTGGTCTTCATAAGCCAAAAATCTGAATTCTGGACACCTCCTGACGAGGAGCTGCCCTCCCCAAATGGAGCCACTTCATACCATCGCATTTTTCACTTGTTGGTGATGACTAGATCCATAGCTGAGTTTTCTAGATGCTGAATTCCATATGTCAATCTGTCATCTAGAAAACCCTCATAAAACTTTTTTTCGCCCTCCTACTTTTCAGTCCACCCATGTCAAAATCAAAACCTCATTATCACTATCCTATCTAGCTTTAGCCCAACTAGTCTGCCCAACAGCTCTAAAAAGCACAATCCAAGTCTGTTTCAAAAGCCTCCCCTAAGTTAGGAAGTGGCGCTTTAAGGCATTTTACCTTTGGCAAACATCAAAAAGCCAAAAAACTGCATCTGACACAGACCATTCATGACAGACCTCCCACTCTGCAAATCAAGTTGATCACAGCTCTAAGTTGCGCCACTTACACACACCTAGGTCTCAGCACTGCATAAACCACAGTCTCAAGCTGATTATTAGGTGTTTCACAGTGTTTTATGGATTCTACAAAGACAGGAAATATAACTTCATCTCAGGAGAAAATTCTTGAATCTACATTTAGAAGAAAAGTTGCTTCTCAATGTAAACACGAGCCTGAGATATATCTGCAAGACAGAGAGTTACTCATCAAGACCTTGCAACTTCCTTTCAGCATGAAAATCACAGTAAGAGAAAGACACCACTGTCACAGCAAACTGATAATTTTTCATGGCCAAGAACCTCCTTCATTTACAAGCAGAGGGTTAGGGCGCCTCCTTCATCTACAAGCAGAGGGCGCTGGCCAATATTGACTTTAAGGATTGCAAAAGCCCAGGTTTGCTTTTTACTGAACAGTGAAACAATGACTCTAGTTTTTCTGAGTGTAAGTGATGATCATAACAGGGCTAGAGTCTGAAGTATGCAAGTTAAAGGGAAAACAGAGTTTTGGTCTTGTAAAGGAAGTCATTTGAAGTTTTCAAATCATATGAATTGTTAAAACCTTAGAGAGACACATCATTAGTGAAAACAATTCTAATCATAAGCAGCCTGTTGTTTCAACAAGACCAAATTGAGGAAATGTTGACAAATCATGTCATTACACAGGCAGAAGAAAAGGTGGTTGTTTTTCAAAAGGTGCTAACCTCCATACTCACAGAGATTATCTTTCAAATAACTTGTCATAAGTTTACCAAGGCAAATGGTGACATTTCATTTCCCCTCAGGAAAAAGCAGTACAGTGAGACAGTGGCACCTTGACTAGGGTTTTTATGAAGCACAGTAGTGTTTGCAGGCAGAAGGTAAAAGTATTAATGTTTTCAAGTTTGTTTGCTTACCATCATATCCAAGAAAAACCCTTGTCAGGCAGGCTTATCAAACAATATTCAGATACTTTTCCAAGTGAAGGGCCTCCTTCATTCATGAGCAGATGGCCAAGGCATTGACTGTTTTTAAAGACTGATTGGTCAAAGATGCAGTGGAAAGAAACAAAGAAGGAAAGCAAAAGTCATTACACAGGAAATAGATGGTGTTTATGTTTCAAAAGGTATTGGTTTTCCTACTCATAGGGAAATGTCTTTCAAACTATACATCATGGTGGACAGGAGACAATTTGAATATGCATGCCATTGATACAAAAAGAGGCAGTTTTCTTAGGAGAAGGGGTCAAACAACACCTCACTGTCACATTCCAAAAAGTCTAATAAGTTTCCATTATTCAATAAACAGAGATATTATATAATATTTTTTGAGCATAGGAATGTGGTGAAAAGGTGCCTTTCTTCAATAAAAGACCATGGCAAACTATAAAAAGCTGCAACAAAGTTTGACACTTGCAGTGGAAGAAAAACTGATGAAGCACCTGCAAGCAGGGAAATATTTTTGAAAAGGGCGCTTTTCTTAAATCACAGAGCCATGAATAAATCCAAATAATGTTAGAAAATGTGGGTACCTGCAGTGAAAAAGAAGTTGAGAAAGCAGGTGAAGACAAAGACTGTCAAAGCAAGGTGAAAGATAAACCTTTTTCTTTCAAATAGCAGAGTAGTCTTCAATATTTCCTTGACAGTTTTAAAGTTGGGTTACTTTACATAAGGAATACCACCAGTATTATTAACACAGTAGCAGATATGGTCTGAGGGTCATTAAGTTGTTTTTCAAAATTAAAGTTGCTGTGTTAAATGGTCACCAAAGAATTCTTTTTGCATTTCAAATAAATGATAAAGGTGACCGTTGAAGAATTTGAAATGACATAAGAGTAAAGTCGAGGGATGAATTTGCATTTTCAAATCACAATTGAGTTTTCCTCTGACGTTCTCAGCACCAAACAAAGAATACTGGAACGATTTTGAGAATTTTGCACACAGTTTTTTGGGTTAAACACCGCGCGACGTGCCTGGAAAACTGCGCGACGCGCCTGGAAGGAAATTTGCACAGGCGGTAGACTGTCGCACGACGCGCTTGTACGCGTACGCGACGCGCCTGTACATGTGCGTGACGCGCCTGTACACGGCGCCCGCCCGACCCGACAGGGCCACCCGACACCATTTTGTGTGCGGCGCCCTGCACTGCAAACGTGCCGCGCACGTTTAAACCCTCCAACAAGCCTCCAAATTACTACTGAAGGTGGCACAAGCTTCTCCAAGGATCTTCCATCGAATTCAAAGAGGTATTTTGAAATTGCCTTTGAAATTTTCGAAATTGCCAAAGTGATAAAAGGTTAGTTTTTGCATAGGCATATCTGTTGAAGCAGCATGTTATGGTTGAGGTTCATTGAAAAAGAAGCCTTGATTGTTTGGAAATTCCCACTGACCTCTGCCAGCACCTCGAATGCCTTTCAAAAACCTGCCACCTTATCCTATGGACAGAAAACTCTGACTATGTTTTTTGCTCTTCATAAACATTTGAGAAACTGATTTTCACAAAGTATAGAGGAATTTTCCCAAGGAAGACTAGTATTCTAGATTAAAAAGAAGTTTATACTGTTGAAAGCTACAGGGCACAGTTACCCCTACTATCACAAGAAAGGAAAGTTGTTCGCTATGTTTTGTTGGACTGCCTTTGTGACTCTCCAAACTCGTTTGACAAGTTGATTTTTTAAGGGATACAAAGATATTTGCCACAGAAACGGGTTTTCCATATTGAAAAATAGCTGCTCCATATAAATACTGTTACATCACCATCTATAACAAATAGTTTTTGGCTGAGAATATCCTTGATTCAGAAAACTGTGCTGAAGTGTTAATCACTATTAAAAGTCTCTACAGGGAAAGACAGTTGCATTATGTACATTTCTAGTTACCTCTTATTCTTCAGACTCTCTGTTCAGTTGGTTTTTAATGATTGCAAAGTGATTTGATAAAACAGACAGGAACTCTATATTGAAAAAAGGAACCCTGATTATGTGAAAGGATTTCCCCCCTACAGGCTTGGTTGAAATTTGTAAAACGTTCTTCAATTTTCTGTCACCTTGTTCCATATCAGTGAGTCTGGCTGTATGCTCATACTGGGGGTTAACTCTATATATGTATGACTCTGTTTGATGAAGTGACATACAAATAAATAATAGTGAAATATAATAAGAAAAAGGGATTTGTCAAAAGAGCTGTTTATAAGTTGAAAGACCACAGGGTAAGGTTGCTCCTGCTCCTCATACAAAGACAGTTTTCACTGTGCAATTGCTTGATTGACTTTTGGTCTTGGAGCTGGTTTGATAAGTGGATGTTCAGGTAGAGCAAAGGATTTTTTCTACAAAGTCTAGGGTTACATTTATAAGGGGCCATTGATTGTTTTGAAAAGAGAAAACTCACATAGCCTCTGCCTAAAAACTTTTGGAGTTTTTGAAACTCTGTTATCTTTGCTCCAGGACTGTGATATTGACTGTCTAATCATACTAATGGTTGATTGCACCATATGCAAGTTTGTTGAATGTTTGACACCTTAGACAGGGCAGGTTTTTAATGATTGCAAAGTCTACCCTAGGCAAATATTAAGATGTATTGAGTGACCTTTAAACTTCACAAAGAACAAGGTGATTTCTTGACACTTTGCACAGGGAATTTACCTAGCAGTCTATCTCCTTCTTACTGTATGGTATCCTATTGAAAATTCTATTGGCAGAGATACTTTCAAGGTGGAAGGCTACTTTTTAAGAGAGCAGAGGTTGTGTATTGTAAGGAAACTTGTTGCAACCATCCAAATCACATTGTTTCTCTGTCAAAGCAGTACATTGACACAGTTTGACTCCAAAAGGGCAGTTTACACACAGTGAGGAAGTTTGTTTCTTCCAAAGCATATTTAGGTCAAAATGCCTCCAAGGCAAGACAGCAGGAGCGGTCCGCATAAAAGATATGAGCCAATCTCTACAGAAGAGGTTAATGCTCATCCATCCATCCTTTTCAACTTCCATGAAGTAGGTTGCCTAGATTTCTGCCAGAAGATAGAAGAGGTCAAAAGTTTTTCGCCATTAACACACTTGTGCACCCTGAGATTCAAAGAAAAACATTTCCAAGTGGCAGGTCTTGATTTCAAGATTTCTCCAAGGTATGTGTCCAAGGCCACCAAGATTCCATATCATGGCGAAAAATGGTTCAAACAGGCTCATCTTGACTTAGAAGATTACAAGCCTTTCATCAAGCCTGAGCATAGAGATGCTTTCACTGCTATTTTCCATTTTTCATATCTCCTTGATAGCTATGCTCCTCTTATGAAAGTCATAATGAAATATTTCACTGGTGAAGGGAGGTTTGATCGAGTTCATGCCTACCATGTCTGATTATTGATGCATTTTACTAGAAGCAGGCAACTAAACCTCCCTTACTTTTTCTTCAAGAGCATCGAGAAGATGGCATCTACTGTCCAGAAGAAGGCCCCACCTCTGCAAATACCTTCCCTTTTCCATGATTCTCTGATTAAGATTATCTTCCTACACCAGCTAGAGAAAAAACAGGTTCCATGGGATGTATTCATCAGCCATCCAGATTTCTCTACTGTTCCTCCTGTCCATGTGTCTCCCACTCAGCCTATCCATCGCCCGGTACCTTTGTCCAGCAGGCCTACTCCTAGAAGGCTCGGAATGACTACAGGACAGCCAGGACAGCAGGAAGAAGGAGAAGGGAGTAAACAACAAAAAGAGAAAGGTCAGCAGAAAGAGGAAAAGGATGAACAGCAGCAAGAGGAAAGGGATGAGCAGCAGCAGGAAAAGGATGATCAACAACAAACAAAAGGTGATGAACAGCAGGTACAAGATGAGGAACAACAGCTTGATATGGAAGGACAAGAACAGCAACTTGGGCAGGAAATTGAGCCACATATTGAGCCACAAAAAGAGCAGGAAATCCAAGCACAGCAGCAGCTTGATTTTGGCGAAGAAGGGCAGCAGTTTGAAACACCAAATGAACAAGGCATTGATGTAGAACAACAAGTTAAGGTTGGCGAACAGGAGCAGCAAAGTGAACAGCAAGAAGAAAGCATCCAACAGCCTCAAGGAGAACAGCAAGTTCAAGAATATTTCAAGGGTAAATCAGTTATGTCTCCTCCTCCCAAAAGAACAAAGCTCAGCACACCAAGGAAGAGAGGGTCTAAGGCTGCCATTCTAACAGTGACAAAGGTTGTTCCTAGCAAAAGGAAATCGCCCAAAAGTACACCTACTAGCATGCCAAGGAGGAAAAGCGCAAGACTGGCCTTCAAAGGGAAAAGCAAAGTTGGAGAAAGTACAAAGCATGGAGGTGCATTGGCTGTCATCCCTATCCAAAGCGATGACAGTGATAATGAGGCCCGCCTTCTTGAAAACCTCCTAATCCATAAAGAGGGGCAAATTGAGGCATTAGAGGAGGATCTTCAAAGGGCAAGGAATTTCAACCACTTCTTGGAGATAAAAAAAAAACAGATGAATGTTCACACAGCTGTTCATGAAGCACGAGCTATCAAATATAAGAATGAGGCAGCTAAGGCGCAAGCAAGGATAGAAGAACTCATTGGTGAGTTTGATGAGGAAGAGGAGGAAGACCAGCCTAGGCGGAAGAGGCCTAGGACCATCGGGCTTAAAAGAGCCTTGGAAAAGCAGAAAGAAGAAGAACAAGCCCATCTCCAAGCCTTTCCTCTCACTGCACTCCTTGAGCAGGAAATTGAAGAAAACAAAGAGGCATGGCTTGAAAGAGCCAAAAAACACTTGGAGATGAAACTTGAAAGAGAAAACAGAGATCTAGAGCTGCAAAGGAAGAGGACACATCACTTTCAAAAGTTGAATCAGTTTGCCCGGCGCAAACTAAAGGCAGCCCAAGAGAAATTGAAGAAGGCAAAGGGAAAGCGCCCGGCACGGAAAGAGGAGAAAAGCACATCAGCTCTTGATATTTTGGCCTCAGATTCGGAGCATGTTGCTAGGGACCCCTGAGGGTCATGCATGCCAATTTTGAGCCCATTTGAACAACTTTTTGTTTTTTTGCATTTTTTGGGTTTTTGGTCGAAAACTCATAATTTCGCCATTTCAGTTTGAGGATTTTTCAAGTGAGGAGGATGATACCATTTGATGCCATAATTATATTAGCAGGTCCTCAGCGATTTTCAGAGCATTTGGAGATCATTCGCCCCCTCAAAACGTCGAAAAATTCTCACTTTTTGCACATTCTGCCCGTCATATCAGCAGTCTGCTATTTCCTGGCTTTTTACACACAGGTACAGATTTGAAGGACTTCCAGGCATCAGATTGAGGTGATTGCAGTTGCGTCGGAAAGTAGACACAGAAAGCTTTCCAACAAGCTCTCATGAGCCTCATTTCGACACCGGGAAGGCTGCCATTTGTCTCCAGCAAGTCAGGGGACCTTTTTCTGATGTAAATTTGAAGTATTTTTGCAATTTTTGAACCTCAAAAATCTGCTTTTTCCAAATGTGCGTTTAGCTATTTTTACACTTGGAAAATGATGCAAAGTCAATATAATTTCCGTTTTTAGCATTTTTTAGATATTTTATGGGATATTTTGTGCCTTGGGCTTTGCAAATCCTCAAGGACGAGTTTAGATATTTTGATTAGGCCAATAGGATAGGTAGTTGCACCATGAGGTTTTCCTCACTTGAGCCTATTTATTCCACAAGGCTTCATTGTAAAACAAGGCTGAACTTGAGAGAAGAATCAATATATTGGTCATATGAGCTTTGAAGAACATACTTTTGTTATGATTTTGGACTGCCTCTTGGATGCTTTTGATGAATGATGAAGGATTGTTGATGGATTCCATGACATGGTAGAATGGTATAGTGTTTCTTGCTTTGTTGTTGTCTTCTAGTTTTCATTCATGATACATGCTTCTTGCTGCTATAGATCAGTAGAGATTAAGTTTGAGATATGCCCATGGAGGCACCTCAAAATTCCTGAATCTTCATAGCTTTATGTTTTCTTCTTCCTTAGTTGCACTAAAGAATTCTTAACTGCTCTTTAGTAACTTAAGGATATTGTTGCTAGTTTTATTCATAAGTTCTATGCATGTTGAGTAGGATGTATGGTGTGCCCTACTTACCTATGATTGTCCATAGTTCTGTCCATGAAACTATCTCTTTGACTGATTAGTTTATCATCTTGTTGAACCAAGGAGGCCTAGTCCCGATCTAGCCCTTTGCCTAAAACTATGAAAGCTTGTTTGTCCAAGTGCCCAATAACTTAAAGACTGTGTTTAGGCATTCCGGCATAGTTTTATGAGTTGTTAGTCTGTCTTATGTGTTTTCCCCAAAGTCCGATAGCCATTTCCCGAAGTTAGAAGGTCTTATACTTCTATGCATGGCTGGAATGTTTGATTTCTATGTATTAATTAGCTCATAGTTAAATTTAACATGATTAATGGCTTGCTATAACATGTTTATGTCTGCTATCAACTAGTTACACTTGAAATCCCTCGTCTTTCACAAACTTGATGTCCATTTACTCCATTTTGCCCAAAGATCCTTTCTACCTTGAATCAAATCGGCCCTACAACAGCCTTACATCATCATCTGATAGCTTCCTTGACCTTTTTGACCCCATAGCCCAGTTTATCTACATCTTGTTATCCAGTTTATATCTTTGATCAGTTTTATCCCTCACAAACTTAAAAAACCAAAAATAAAAAAACTCACTTCATAACTAGCCTAATATCAGAACACCATAAGCAAACACACCGACATCTTTTACACATATAGAGAGAGCCCTCTCTGAGTCCAGGAAGGCTAGGTCCTTGGGCTCCAAAGCTTGGTTTGATGTTACATCGTCATTTGGCTAGCCAATCGGCCAAATCACGGGGACCCTAACACCCCTATGAGCCGATGAGGAGGTATTTTGACATGTAATAGATGCCCCCCTAAAAGTGTAGAGGTCGAGACGAAGACGATGGCCGAAATACTTTATAATTTGTAGAGATAGAGAGATTGAAAAACCGAGGGAAAAACCCTGAAACAAAAACATATGTCGTGAAAAATATAGTATTTGCCTAGAGACTCGGCATGTCCCATGCTCAGTAGCTTAAACAACATGATTTCTCTAGAATAGAGATATGAAGAATCTGTCCACCAATAGGCACAATGTGGAAGTGTCACGTCATAACGAGGATCAGGCTGAAGAAACTGTCTCCATAAACAATATCATAGCTTGGGGAAGGGAACACAACTTTAATGGTGTAGCCTTTTTGCCCCAAGGTCTTGACCGCCGATTCACTTAAACTGCATATTTCTCAACATGTGAATGAAGGAGTTGTCGTCGAACATGTGAGAAATCGTCCGATTACCCGCCGATAATGAAAACCATTAACAAACGCGAAGGTGGCCACCGATAATGATGATGGTCCCTAAGATGCCTAGTACAATCTAGCGAGTGTGAATAAAAGGAGTTGAAGTCGAACACTCGTAGAATCATTTGACCAAGAGCCAATGATGAAGACCCTTGATCCAACACAAGACTACTCACCGCGCTGATGTATACAAGTATCCAGGTGCTCGATGGGTTTCGGATCAACTTCCTAGATAAGATGTTGAAGTCGATAGGAAGTGATCCATCGAGGTAGGCACCGAGGCATCCTACATCGGTCAACACGAAACGTGAAACCAAATGATTTTGTTTATGATTTGAGATAAGGAAGAGTAAATGGGAACGTCGGACGACAAATAATTTACTCGGAATAATAAACGGTTTGGTTGATAACTGGGGAGCGAGTAGATAACGATATCTCGCTTGAACAATAGAAGGCACTCTAGCAGTGGTACTAGGGCGACTGAAGCGTGTTTGAACACCAAAGAGTGTGTTAGGATTTTACCGTGCGGGGACACCGGGAATTCGAAGGCTAATACTCATAGATGGTAGGGTTCGGCTAACTACGAAAGAGTTTTCCGGGAAGTTCCATGTTCAAGAATTTTGTCGCCAAATCGACCTTTTTTGGAAATGTAACGAGAGGTAGTATCCATTTTTGTCCAAATTTTTTCCCCCAGTCCGATTAAGTTTCACGAGTCCAGAGTACGAGTAAACTCTATGAATTTTTCATGTTTAGGGAGAGTCTAAAAAAAATGTCGGGGAAAGACAACTCTATGCCCCATCCGATTAGATTTAACGAGTCCGTATGAGCAAACTTGGTGAATTTTTCATGTTTAGAGAGTACTGAAAAATGTCATAAAAAGACAACTCCATGTCCCGTCCGATTAGGTTTAATGAGTCCGGTACGAGTAAACTCGATGAATTTTTTCATGTTTAGAGAGTCCGAAAAATGTCGTAAAAGATGACTCCATTGGGGTACCTTTGTCATGTCTTGATAACGAGCACGAAAATGGATAATAGTAAGCTCGAAAATGATTCATTTTTACGTAAGTTAGTCCATCGAATCCGGAAAAGTGAGAAATCTATGTTCAATGGACGTCTACCTCATTTTGTTATGAGTACGAGGAGACGAAGTAAACTCAATATTCTTTGTGAAATTTTAACGAGTCCAAAAAAGAAAAACTCGGTACCTCCATGAGATTTTTAACGAGTCACGCGGGAGAAAAAATCGATACCTCCGTGAAATTTTAATGAGTCACGCGGAGAAAACTCGATACCTCGTGAAATTTTAACGAGTCACGCGGAGAAAACTCGATACTTTTTCTGTTTAAAGAGCTTTGAAAAAAGAGGAAAAGAATGGCTCTTGTGTTCTCTCGTCTTGATAGTTTAACGAGCCCGACAAAGGCGACTCGAGATTTTTTCGGTTTATGAGCGAGAAAAAAGATTCCTAAAAATAATTCTCAATACTTCTCCATAGTTTTAACGAGTCCGAAGAAGAAAAGAAAGCTCTAGGTTTTTAGGATTAACGAGCAAGAAAATACCAAAAAAAAGAACGCTCGATGCCAACTTCGTATAAGTTTAACGAGTCCGAAGAAGAGAACTCGAGGTTTTTCGGATTAACGAGCAAGAAAAAAATACCATAAAAATAATTCTCGATAAAACATGAGTATGTATGCTCATAAATATTGATCCCTAATTAGAACATCAGTACCAAATCTCGAGAGTTGCGACATGCGTACAGAAGAAATCACGACTTCGCAGACGCGACTTAAGAGAGTCACCCGCCCCAGAATTTGCTATAAGATGGTCGAGAAGACTTTCATTTTCACTATTTTGAGGCCGTGAAGAAGCTCGAGGTGGAAAAGGGTGAAAAAATTTAGCCGACGATTATGGTCAATCCGAAAACAACATGTTTTCGATTCCGTGAGATCCGTGTAAGAGCTAGAACCTCTGCTATCATTTAATTGTTGTTTTGTTAGTTTTTGTCTGGTTCAAAATTAGGAAATTTTGAGGCCCTAGAAAAATATGTGTGCCTAACGCGGGTCAGGGGTGTAATAACCGCGTTAACGCACCACCCTTGAAGGGGTTCCGTGTTAGAACGTCTACTTTGTACTAGAGCTCGCGTTAGGCGCACCGTGCTTTCTAAAAATTCAATTTTTTTCCATTTTGAAGTGGTCCCGGGCAAGTTTTAATCGGTTGAAAATGTTGCATTTGCGAGTGTTCATTGTTAACCATGAGTATCTCGGCGAGAGAGAGAACATGAGCGGGAAGAACGAGAGATGGTGACGGATGCAAAAGAAGTTTAATGGCTCTCGCGGAGGTGCGGATTTCTCAAGTATGCCCGTTTAGAACCGATGAGGGGTCAAGAGGACCTCCTGAGGTGGGCCGATCCAGCAGCTGGGACGAACGGCATCATGTCTTTCGGATTGGTGGCAATGAGCTCGCCATCGAAAAGGATGAGGTGTACTTTTTGACCGGTTTGTCATGTCGTGGGGCGAGGCTCAATTTGACGGGTCCCGTAGGCCGACCCTCGTTCCACTCATCGATCCGATCCATGCGCACTGCATACGTGGCACCCAGTGCCGTGAGTAATCGGATACCTATTGCATAGGGTGACTCCGAGACCCTCGTGGTCTATTTTATGGATGATTGTTCGCCTTTTGCGGTGCCAAGAGTCGACATGTGGTGACCAAAGGCTCGAGATGCTCCTAGCCTTGGATTGCATGCAACCTAAGCTTTTCAAATCGGGTGTGACGGTGTGGTCCGTCAAAGTCCGAGCAGTAGCTTACCGCATGCGTAAGACCCGTACTCAAAGGGAGTTTGGGTACGGTACACCGATTGTTTCTTTCATACCGGAGCAGATACCACCGATGAGGCCCGGGATCCCTAGCGCCATTGGGTCCACGCGAACCGGCAGTGCCCTTGCGTGCCACTTTGCTCTGCCGCGGACCGGAGAGGGTCCCGTCCGTCATCTGTTTTGATGAGGGGTTTTTTGATTGGGCTGGACTCCCGGATCATCATGGTTGAGGATTATCCCTGTGCGTGGATTAACTTCACAAGTGATCCGGAGTTAGTCTTGCCCCCGGCACCCGGTGGGGGCCCGATGAGTGAAAAAAAATGATCGGTGTTTTTTCAAAGAAGTTTTTGTGTTTTTAGCTTTTGAATGTTTATGTAATTTTTTTTTATTTTTTTTATTTTTTTTAGTTTAAACAGGGGGTGAAAATTTAGTTTTGATCTGGAAGCTTTTGCTTGCTTGACACGTATGTGGCACCTATCCGTCCAGTTGGGGCCCCTCGCTATGCACGGCGAGGATTGCAAACTACCACGTAGGCCGGCGCACCCGAGAGAGGATGCGGAAGTCGGCGACAACGATGATACCCAAATTTTACATGAACTGCGCAGAACACGGAGGGTCCGAGTATGGGTATACCACCACTTCCTATGTGGGAGGTTCCACTCGTAGCGCGGCATACACGTAGGGTGTGCCGGGGAGATAATTAGTCCCTCCGAGGAGGATAGCTAGAGCAGACTTGTATGCTATCATGAGCATCGGAGCTTAGCGGCTGGTGGAGTAGATGTATTAGTGTCGAGGCATGGCTTAGAGTAGCCAAATTTTGTAAAACACCCCAATTTTTGGGAGATTTTTCTTTTTCGATGTTTACCATGTACTTGGACTCGACATATATATATGTATATATATTTTTGGTGATTTGTGTTTTTAAATTTTTATGTATTTTTTTGATGTGATAAAAATATATGTACTCATGAGTAAATATTTTACAATAAATGCGATAAATGCCAATCTAACACATAATTTTCCAAAGAATCGGCTAATGCATTAAATTCTCTAGGAACGTGTTCGGATGTGATTGTTTGAAATTGAGCGTTCCAAAAGTCGCACTCGTAAAAAATAACGTAGCAATACGATGGGTGAGCGGACACGGTAATAATTGTTTAATCGCATAATGATGAGTTGGGAATCTATCCCGACCACTAAATCGGAGATGTCATGAGATGCTACTTCCATGAGGAGTTGATCACCGACATGTACTAAAGCAACATTATTGGTGGCGTTACCCAAGAAGATTCCCCCGAAACCAAGAAGGTCCGACTCAGAGTATAGAGAACCCAAGCAAAGCTAAGCAATGTGTCTAGTGTGACAACTAGCACCGACCGCATATCCGACGTATGATAACGAATGCGATGACATCCGTGCGAAAGAAAAATATTACATGAGAAAAAACACCTTAAACCAAAAAACAATAATCCAAAAGAATCAAAATAAAATAGGAAAAACCCTTATATACATAAAATTACAAGCATATGCCTAGTGTGAAACTAGGCAAAATACTTCTTCGCGATAGAGCCCATTGCGGGAGCTCCTCGAGTGGAATTCCATTACGATCCCGTAGTTCATAAGCTCCTTTGAGAGGGCTTTAGTAACGATGTAAGGACCGAGCCACAATGGTTGGAGTGTTCCCCGCACCCAAGAGGTCGTGCTTTTGATCATATAGTAGAACGAGATCGCCCTCTTGGAAAGAACGAGGCTTGACGGATTTGTCGTATTGAGCTTTAACTCGGTGCTTTGGTGAGCTTCGAGTGCTAGTGTAGCATCTCGATGAGTTTCGTCCAAATGATCGAACGAGAGACAAGCGCTCTTCGTGGCGGTGGTGCCGTGCTGGAGTTCAATGACAAGTTTGAGCGATGGGATTTCGCACTCCGACGGAAGCATCGTGCTCTGTGCCGAAAGCAAGTTGGAAAGGTGTGATATTTGAAAAGCAATATGGAATATTTTCCATGATACCCTGTCTTGACCGAGATATCAATGAGCAAGTAGTCTTGGAAAGATTACATATGTTCCCCTCTAAATCGATAGTGTGACGATACGTATAAGAGGAGGGAACTATCTCGAGTTGGTCAAAAGACGGGATTTCGCTTTTTATCGCCTCCAAATCAATCGTCGAAGTGCGATGGTGAAAATCTCCCCCCAAGGTCGTTCTTCTAATGACATGATCTCTCGAATAGCTTCGTCCGTAGGCCAAACTTCATTGAGGAGATCCCTAGAGAAAACTATTATGGGAGAGAGGTTTGTACCCTGTGGTCGAAACCATATCGGTGGAGGGTTCGGATGTGCTTTGGATGGCTTGGTAAGCCAACTCGACCCAGCGAAAGCGGCATTTTGATCTCCATAAGAATCAATATCTGAAGGTGCGGGATGATCCATGGGTCGATAGAGCCATACTGAAAAGGTGGATATCATTGCAACCGTGTTTGGGATCCCCTGTGGCGGTGGTAGAGGAAAACAACCCGGGTGAGGGGAAGATGCCTCGAAGACCGAGTGCCGATACCGACGTAAGAGTCGTGGGACACCTCCTATTAGGGGTACAAGCACTGGCTTTGGTAAAGTGGCATAATCGAGTGCGTAAGGATAGCTGATCGATCAGTGACTATTTTCCCATCCAATGGAAATAGGATGAGTCGGAAGACCGAAGACTACGATGGCGGTCATAGCATAAGACCAACTATGACCGAGCGATAGATTATAGTCGAGATGATGCTCTACAACTTCAACGTCCACGTTTACCGTTTTCCCACTCGTAGTGATGGGAAAGCTAGCAAGGTATCCTTTTGGTAGGAAAGTGTGGCCATCGAAAGCTTTGAGGGAATTTGATGGCGGTGGTTAGAGTAGGAGAACCTAAATGGATCTAGCAAGCTTGTGACATAACGCATGTCGAAGCACCTTCGTCTATGATAGTACGATGGATTGGTCTCCCTTTCGACACAACTCTGCACTGAATGCAGGTTGATGTGAGATGCGAGGTTTAGTATTTTCCATATCAAAGATTGCTAGCATGGAATATTAGGGGATCTATTCCACTAATGGCCGAAAGCAAGGCTTTCCTTTGTGTTGGACAACTTTGTAATACTTCAAGAGCGTACATAGCCGACGGGTGCATCGGGCCAAATCTTCTACAATATTGTAGTTTTTGGCCGCACGTGCGCAGGTATTATGAGTCGTGCATCAAGTGTCCCTTTGGGGGAGATGAATTATAGGTTCAACGAAAGTAGGCCTTTCGATATGTAAATTGTTGGGCGGCGGCGGATTGGAACTAGTTCCAGGTTCCCGAGCATCTATGGTAGGATTTCCATAAATCTTGGTGCGAGTTTGAAGGTCAACACTCTCGATGCCATAAATGGCGGATGGTCCTTCGCGAAGGATATGAACCACTCGTTGCCCTCGTTGATGGGGTTGTGGCGATTTTCAACCATGTGTTGATGTTGCTACGACTGGGATTGGGGAAAGGATTGTGAAGAACGACAGGTGTTCACCCGAATCCTTGTTAGCAATAAAATCGGTGCATTCTCGCGGGTACGAGGACATTTGTATGTCAAGTGATCCTCCGAATAGATTTTTGCAAGGAAATTTCATGGGTTTATCCTTTCCTCTCGTCATTACGGCAACATTTTTTCTGATTAGGGTTGTTTCCGATTATCCGATCGCTCTTCCGAAGAAGATGTTTTCTTCTTGTTCTTCTTATTTTTCCCGCTAGGTTTTGTGAGATTTGCACCGAATTTATCTCAGCGGGGAGGAAGAGGAGTCGTTTGATGGGGGCGTGCAGGGCGGGCCAAGGATGGTTTCGGGAGGTTTTTCCCCCAAGACCGATTGGTGGCTACACTAGAGATCGCGCCAACGAGACCATCGGCATGAGCTCCGGTTTTCCGAGTAGCGGAGGGTTTGGGTTACTGTGGCATGGGGGGAGCAGATCGTAAAATGTGCTCGATTGTGAATAGATTAAATCTAGGTGTTAGGGCATGACGAATACATTGATCTTCTCGTCACCTCACTAGAAAGGCCAATGTCTTTAGAGATGTGGGGTAAAAAAGAGACTTGCAAAACCAATTGGCCAAGAGATGGTCCGAGTATTGGCGCTTTGATGAGCCTCCTCCTACGTCTCCATTCATGAATATGGCCTGAGATGTGGGTGGCGGTGTCTTGTCAGTGAGCCGATGTTAACAATTGCGTTCAGCTTCCACTCTAATTGGCGTTTGGAAGTTCTTTAAGAACTCTGCCGCTAAAGCTCCAAACGTATTGATGGGATGGCGTGTGGCTTTTCAATGTACCACTTGGCGGCATTACTCGTAAGGGTGCGGTGGAAACTGATCGAAGTCGGACACTATCATCTACCATGGAATTGGATATGGACCATAAATGGGAAGGTAGTGATGTGTGCGTGTCGGTCGTCCCCATGTTTCCCGTCGAACTTCGGGATATCGAAGGAATCTTATGCGGTATTGGAGGCCAAAGGGGGTTGTGGTTGATGGGGGTCGTTCGTCGGCCCTATGGATGCTCGGGTATGTCCAAAGTCGCCAAGAAAGGAAATTGTGGATTTTCCCCCGAGTCTAACCAAGGCGCGTATGGGGCAGGATTACTTGGACCATAGGGATCCTCCCATCCACGTGTTACCGTAGGGTAAGTGGGACTTGATAAAAACCTCCCCATAGGTGGGAAGGAGTAGGAACATACATTGTCTGTCCATAGGGCATAGTGTATTGAGGGGCAAACGATTGATTGCCCCTCGAAAGATAAAAGTGCTCCTCCCACTCCAAATGGAGGTTGGGTTGAGTTAGTCCAAAGTGGATGCAATAGAGTTTCCTGGAGGCATACTAGTACTTGCATAATTTGGCAGCCCGTATAGATCCTACACCTATGTTTAAACCACTTAAGGGGATAGTATTTACAATGGGTTGTCCTATTTGTCCTAAGGATTGCATAGGAGAAGAGAAATATTCCCACGCTCCACTCGCATACTAATAACACTTCCCCCCCTCGTAGTGGCCGAGGGTTTGAACTTCATCGAGGGTTCCAACTGGAAAGGATTGCTAAAGGTCACCGAAGTAGTCATGCTCGTAGGAGGAGCTACCATGGTCCCCAATGTGGTCACGGTAGGAGTAGATGCTTTCGAAGGGTTTGCAAACTACCGGCACGCTGTGTTGACCATAGGATTGGGGGTAGGTGTATGTTGACCACCGGGGTTACCCTAGTAATGGCATAGAACCGACCACCCGGCCGGGGGAGGATGGTGGTGAACCGAGAATGGTTGCCATTGGTATCGACCATGTGGATGTCGGTGGAGAAATAGATGTTGGTGTTGCCGCAGACATATCTCGGCGTGGTGTGATTTGGATTATCACAGCTCCCAACGGATCGGTGAGCGGAGGATTGTAATTAGGTACAACGCCTTCGATGAAAAGGGTCCCTCCGAGAGTTCCGTGCGATAAGGGTCTATGTGATAATCAAGATTAGTCGGAGGAGATCGCTCTTCCGTAGAAGGCCCCGGGGTTCACCAAGGTTCGCGTTCTTCCTCAAGGTTGAGAGGAGGTAGACCTTTGCTGCCATCGAGATCGGATGGCGTGCGTCGGGGGACGCCACGGTGACCAGTTTTGATTTTTAACAAATTTTACTTAAATTGTGATCTATTATGAAGTCTCAAATAGACAAGTAACTACATACCTAACAAAAAAGAAAAAGTACTTTCTAAAAACAACTGAGCAAGTAGCCGAATTAGGTGCCCTGTCTCGAGTACTACCGTTCACTAGTGATGAAATCGGTATCGCAATAGTATACGAGAGAGGGTTGGTCGAAAGTATAGTTACGGTCACTCGAGAGCTTCGCCCCGAACCTCGGACGATAGGTGTAAGCACTCTTGTGAAGATGAGTACCCTCCTAAAGACCGAAGGCAGAGTGGGTGCCGTTCGTTTCAGTACCCGGTGACAGCCCGTCCCGGGTCACCTTGTGTAAGTCCCTAAAAGTATGGCTACTAAGGATACCTCAAATCACGATACATCATGAGGGGGGGGTCCACTGGCCATGACCATGTGCTATATGGGCAGAATACCTAGATCCCCGATCTAGTTTCGACATCCCCCGAAGGGAACCCCAATATATAACACACCCACGTGGATGCGCTTGAAGGTGGGCTACCTTCTAGTGCATCCAAGTCTTGTCTCGCGGCCGAGCTCTCGGTAAAGGAACGGTCCCAATAATGTGAGTGCAATAGGATTTCACTCGTTAATGACTCTAGTTTTCAAGTTTTGGATCTTGGGTAGTTTTTCTCACTTTCCTAACCCCAAGATCTCAGCCTAAACTACTCGTTTGTGTGAGCTCAAAAAAGAGTAATTAGATTGATTTTAGCGTTGTTTTATTTTTAGTGTACTTTGTTATTAGTCTTGCGGAGGGGGGAATGGACGTATGAAGTATAGTGAGACTCGACTCAAGAAACCATGCAAAACATGCTCTAAATATTAAATTCAATCAAGAGTGTTTCTACAGAGAGGTTTCTTTTTCAATAATCCATGCACCAACATGTAAATAACACAGGCTCAACTTTTTAAAGATTCAGACTTCTATCTACCTCTTTTAACGACTGCGGAACTAAAACTTTCGTGAATAAACTCAACTAGATGCAAAAAAAATAATAATAATAAAAAAAAATCTATTTTAAAAAGTAAATGTTTTGCACACTAACTAAATAAGAGAAACAAATAACAATGCCGCTTAGCGGACAAGCACCTGGGATTCAGTCGGTGAAAGGTACTAATGGCCAAAAACTCTACAAACTAAAACTGACAGCCACAGCAGTAGTGAACAACAAGGTTTTTGGCCGAGTAACGCTCTGTACCGTGAGAAAATACAGCGTCATAACGCACCGTATGTTTTAAGCATAGACCACGTTATAACACACTCGGATAGCCCAGATAGGTCACTTAACCAGGGGAAAAGCTCTTCGGTTGCCAGTACGAGGGAACATGATTGAACTCGCAAGCATTTGGTATGTCTACCTGGGCATCAAAAAAATGGTCGGAAGGATCTTTGAACAGAGAAGAAGAGAAGAAAGGAAGGAATAAATAGTTCCGAAATTATGGGGGAAAATCCCTAGCAGTAGCCGCCAATTCCGCTATAGGGTAAACTCGCTTGGGTTGTTGGTTTTTGAATATCCCTCTGTGGCTTTCTATGTCCCGAGAGCGGACGAGTAAGATTAGCTATGTTGTTCACAAAGAAGGCATGAGCATGTTTATATTAGCTTGAAATAACTTGAAGGAATACGATAGAGAATTACCTCTTTGAGCAAGCCTTGGAATCCCTTGGAGAGCGTTGCGCAGATGAAGCAAGAGTCCTTCTTCACCGGCTCCCAAATCCGAGTCCTCGCAATCGGGCCAAAGCACCGCGTAATTTCTAATATAACAAGTATCCTATCAATTAAATCAATATAAAATAAATGTCTAGATTATACACATACGAGCCATTCATATCATACTATGTAAATGTTCAAACAATAATGACAATATTAAGCATTGAATGGACAAAACGAACATAGTTCTATTGATTTTGAAAGAAGGAGGATTACAACCATTGGTTGTACCAAGCCCTCCTCGTCTCCCCAATCTCTCTTCTCTCTCAAGTGAAGAAGTCCAAGTCAACAAGCTCTCTAGGAGCCTCTTTGACTCTTGGCCTTCACAATGTCACACTTCATTCTCTATTCCACAAGTATACAAGAACCTTGAGCAATCCTTCGACCTTCAATTAAGAGCCTTCAAACTTCCTTCTTATAGAGAGGGATAAGGCCATTTTTGCCCTTCTCTTTCCACTAGTTTGGAATGGAAAAAGCTTAGATGTTTCTTTGATATCCATGCTTTTGCCTCTTTTGGAGTTCGATCTTTCTATGGAAATGACCAATAATGAATCAGTGCTATGCAGCTTTCCTTTGTGAATCGACTCCTTTGTGAGGGAAAGTCGAGATTAAAATCATTCTCCGCGCTCTTTTTCCAAATTCAAACTTAAAACACGGGTAACGCTCCCCTCCTAAGAAAACGGAGCGTGTTTCCCTAGCCACTAACGCGGCCAATGTCACTGATTTCCTATGTTATAACGCTCTTGTTACGTTCTATATAGGCGTTTCACATCGGCGTAAATAGGTTTAATTTAGGTCTTTGTACTTCTTCCATATTTGTCTTCCCCTGCGAGGCGATGAGGAGGTATTTTGACCCTCCCATGTACAGCTTCCATATAAGGATTGGTAACCCGATGCGATGGAAGGACCACCATAAATATGTGACTCTGGTGATGTGGTAAACACTTTTGACGCAGTAGCAACGATAGATGTTGTCGCATACCGTAACATATGGTACAACCGGATATGTTGAATCACTCATGGTCAAACGACCCGGTGTTTACCCTATAGGATCTACTTGGGAACTTGAATGGAAACATGATCAAAAGAAGTAGTGTAAATCAATCAAGGAATAGATCTAGATTGAATATAAAGCCCCGATCCAAAACGAATTGGACTTGAAGGGCATGTTTATTTTTTGAAGTTCTTCCTCAATCAAAATCAAAATAGGTGGAAGAATTTTTTTCCATGAGGCCTAAGATATATTTTAGGGTTTTTAACTTTGTGAAATGTAAGACTCAATGGCTATGATAAACTAAGGAGTGATTGATACAAGAATAACTTCCACTTGTTTGACTTTCAAATCTAGATGTTCTTGTAAAAGAATGATGGGATCCGGATCAACTTCCGAGCTGAAAAACGTCGGAGTTTAGGAGGTATGGTCTCCCCGATCGGAGGTATTGTGTCCATAGGTAGTTGTGAGGACTCTATTTCGACGATAGTGGATAAACCGAGGATGTGTATAAATGACTCGAGATGATTCTGGTAGATGTGATGAAATTGATGCACCGCAAGTACCGATGGTACTAGTTTGGTAGAACGAGGTTGCCTTCACCAACCGAAATGGCTTTCGGTGGTAAAGGTGGCTTAATTTCTATTATACGCGAAAGAAAGGGAAAGTGATTTTCTTCTTCCATGATGACTGATTTATTTTACTACAAAAACAAATAAAAAAATAAAATGGGTGATACTAGGAAAAAAGGATTTCCAAGTAATTGTGAACTACAAAATACCTTGTAGGCGAACCAAGAAGTATAGGCAGACAATCTCCCGAATGTTGTGTTCGGTTGTATCAAAACTACAAGGAAGTCTGACTCGGCTCACCTATGGATGGTAATAATCCTAAATTTGTCCTCCCAAATATACCCGAAGGTATGTGGAGGCCCAAGTCCGTATTAGCATTGTCTAATGTGAAACCGCCCAAAGAGAGCACACCCTTATAATTTTCGTACTAGAACACCGCCATATATACACGAAGGTATGTGGACGAACTTCGATATACACTAAATACGTGGAGTGGGATTTCACACTCGGAATGTATCACGAAAAGTTAGCGACAACTCGCTATGTTTAACGACGCTAGAAGATGTCTCTAACCCAGACCTTCTAAGTGCTATCATTAATGTTACAATGCTTTCTTAGGTTGATTGAGGTAAATTTTATGTTGATCTCGTTTAAAATTTTATCTTTGAGGTTCACTCTGCATGATGTAATAGGAAATTCCCAAAAATGAAAAACTAAATGAGAAGAAAAAAAATTTCAATTTAGTGATTCAATGAAAAATCCTAGCTACTAAGGGATAGACAAATCAGATTTGGAGCATACAACAAATGAGCACTAAATGTAGATTTCCCTAATATGTTCCTATGCAACACACACAATATCTAAATGAACATGCATGTTTTTTTCTTTTCGCTTTCCTTTAATGTGAATGAGTAAACAAAACTAAATGCACAAATAAATCAAACAAATCTTCGATTTTTGAGAAACAATAGAAAGGAACAACAATTTCTCTTAGAAAAACGAAGAATGAAATGAAAATTTTCTGTAGGAAATGAGGAATGAAACAAAAATTTAATTTTCGAAAACATAATTGATCTAATGAAAAAAATTAGGTACTTTGAATTTAATTTTCCAATGATAAAGAAAAAAAATCTAATGAAACATTGAACAAATAAATTTTCGGAGGAAGAATATGTAATGTTTCTATCGGTCTCTAAGATCAATCGACATCCGAGAATACAACTAAAAATTGGTTGAAACCGGAAGAAAAGAAATTTTTTTGATGGAATTTAGTTGGCTAAGGGGGTAACACATCCTGTAGAGGGCGTGTGCATTGCAATGCACCCCTAAAAGGAAGACGAAAGCTGCATCGCAGATGCACTATACTCGACTCCGTAGTGTGTTGGGCGTAGCTAAGTTTGGAAAACAAGCAAAATTTAAACACACTTCTAAGGAAAATTGTTCATTCAAATGGACTGATAAAATAAAGTAGAGTCTACTTATGATGGTAAACAGAATATAGAAAAACCAAGAATGATGGATTTCTCCCCAACGGAGTTACCAATTTGTTATACAAAATTCTAATCTACGGATAAACTAGATTCCCCTTAGTGGTGTTCCTTCACCGAGAACAAAAGAAGAAAGACAACTATTCTTTTATGTAAGAAAAATATATAAACGTAAAGGAAAGAAACCTACTTTTTGATCCTTTTGCGTCTTCTTTCTCCTTCTTTCATTGTTTCCGTTTAAGCTTTGAATCCAACTAAATCCGCTAGATCAATACCTCTAATCAAAGACAAGAGAAAAAGAAACAAGATACAAATATACAAGTGTCTATGTATCTAACCAAATCGAATCGATTAGATCCGAGAATATATACACTATTGAGAATGAAATTCACAAGATATAAGCATACATATGAGAAAATGAACAAGATATCTTTATTAAGAAAGTAGGAGGAGAAGTTTACAACCAATAGATCGATTCATTGTCAACTCGGCCTCCAACTTCATTCCTCGTCCTCATCATACAAAGCATCATCTCGAAATGTACATAATAGTACTTACATCTCTCATCAATTGAGAATCCAACAACATAACATTACACAAATTTATCCCTCCCTAGCACTTATATGAGTGCTCAACTTATAGGGAAATTGAAGGTATTTTTTCAATAAAATGGAATTGAATGGCTTTCTAATAATAGGTGATAAGCATGTTTCCAAGTCCACTCTGATGATGGATTAACACTTTCATTCGAAGTATGACACTTATGAGATCTTCTAGAAGGAATTGACAGTGAGAGACTTCTGGAACAATGATGGTTTCTCTCTCAGAGACCAACACACTCTAAGTAGTCGTGAAGTGCATTGTAGTGCACCCTTGCATGGAGGTAGGTGCAATCGCAACACAGCTTTGAGCCCATACAAAGAGGAGAGTTGATGAGTCAATGGGTCATCTAATCTATACTCAAACCTTGTGAAATCTCACAATTGAAAACCATCAATGGAATGACTTGTCTTAGGGCATATAACAATCTAAATTAGGGGATGATAGAATGTATTCATTGAGTCTTGGGTGATGATGCCCAATTTTGACTAAAAGTCTTGGGGGATGATGCCCAAAGTGACCTATAACACATGGTGTAAGCCCATCCGTTTTCATTTAGAAACTTTTTAATGGTGCAATGATTAATTATCGCACATATGACAAGGAATTGTATGCATTGGTGCAAAGTGTGAAAAAGTGGAAACACGACTTGATGGGTAAGGAAAAAATCATTCACACCGATCATAAACCATTGTAATACTTGCAATCACAAACAAAGTTGCAAAGCAATCAAGGAACTTTTGATGGATGTGTTTTCTTCAAAATTCCACTTGGTGATAAGGTATAGAAAGGTATTCACAACAAAAGACTTCGATCATGCTTTAGAGGCCTATTGTTAGTGTCGCTACTATTCTTCAAAGATAATTCTATTTTTCATAAGAGCTATGTTGAACAATATGCTTTAGATAGTGTTTTTCAAGATGTATATACAACTTTGAGTCAAGGTAACCAAGTAGAGGAATTGGATTATCACATGCATGACAACCCAGGTTGTACCATCTTGGTAAGCTTTTTATTCCATAGGGAGAATGATTCAACATCATAAGGGAGGCACATACTTCTCTTATTCCCCGGTCATTTTGGTGTAAGTAAGACGGTGGCACAACTACAAAGGTATTGCTATTGGCCTTGTATGCTTGAAAGTGTGTCACATTTTATTAAAGGTTCTGTTGTTCAATTCTTAGCAATAGCCACTTTAAGTACCTAAAGGATGAACAAGTCACATTAAAGTTGTATATCAAGTGGCAAGTGTTAAATCAAATCGAAAGTCGAAAAGAGAAAAGGTGGTGTAGCTGCACATATATTGAAACCAATGGATAAATAGCACTAAGTGATGAAAGGCGGAACAATAGTGAACATCCAACAAAAAGGTAATGGAGACGTGGCGTTACATGTCAACTCATATATTGGAAAAGGCCCCGGATTATACATGACAACATACGTAGTAAGTCCGAGGGTCAAGCCGTGGGGAAGGGACGAGTGCCCTTACCCCCACGGACTTCCGGCACACGTGGCATGGTAAGACTTCACTGGCCGTAGATAGAATGACAAGAATAGGCCGGCAGTGACGCTCGTCTCGTGGCGGAGTTAAGGTGGGCCCGGCTGGCAGGGAGTGAAGATAAGTGTAGGTCCCAAGAAAGGGGAAGTCCTTCATGATAAAGTTTGATAGCGCATGTGGAATAACGGTAAGGTAAGTCTATTAGGACAGCTGGTACTAAGGCCCTGTATCAGCCTTTTAACCCGACACGAGGCGCTCACTCCTACACCCCGATTTACCCAATCCCCACGCGCCACGTGTCTCGCTGTCGTTGTCCTTCACGACACTTGCCCTCTCGTTCTCTTACATTTTCACCTTTTAACCTAAATCAGCTCCTCCCGAATGGTAAAAACTCCCGTATTTCTCTCTCCGGTAAATCATTTTCTGTGTAGTTTTCTACGGAGAATACCAAGTAGGGAAGAACGCCGGGTTTGTCCAAGTCACCGTCACTACACCTCGTCGCTTTCCCAAGCATTGTCACCCTCCGTCAGGTAATCCATTTTCCGTTTTTTCATTGTTTTCCCTTTCTCTCTTTCCGATTTGTTGAATAACTTCCATGGGGAGAGGAACGCGAAGAAGAACGAACCTGAAACTCCCCGTGTACCTCCATGAGTCTAGAAAACCCCCCCCGGTTTTGAACCCTTCGTGACTTACTGTAGCGTATCCGTGACCCGAAATACCCTTTTCGACATACGGAGTATCAAAACCCTCTACCGTTTGGCCGCCACTCTGTAAAAGTGCCGACCGTTTCCGAGTTGTCGCGCTCCGCTTCTATCACCACATTACACCCAAGTCCATTCCCGTGTCGATTTTATTGTCTCTGGCTCAAAGATTCCTACTCGATTCACATCGGGATGCTTTCATTTCTCCTCGTGTAACATATACTTTTTTCCCTTTCTCCCCGATATTATAAGGCAAGCCTTTCTCGTTTCCTTCCAAGCCGATGCCTACTTTAGTTTCAAAGATGAAACCTTGCTCTCGCACAGTTTAATAAACTATCGAGGGAAGCTCCGCCGTGCCTTCATAGCTGCCATAACCGCGTGATCGGCGACGGCCCTACCTTCCGTTGGAGCCTTTCCATTGACTCGTTTAATGAAGAAGTCCGACCAGCTCGTCCCTCATTGCCGGCCTCCCCCGGGGAGTAGGGACCCCCGAAGACATTTCTTCGCATGCGTTTGATTTTTGTGGCTTATGATACAGCAGCATCGGAGTTACACCGGATATCTGTGCTCTCGTCAGTTTTACCATCCGGACCCAATTCTCGGGAGCTCAGCCAAGGACCGAGAAGCTTCGCTTTTGTTCATAGTGTTCTACCTCTTCCTCGTTCCAAAGATGCGGACAAGTTTAATCATTTGGGGCCGGACATGGATGACTCGAAAATTCCTGCCCCGTGCTAGTTTTCGACTGGAATTTCCTCTCGTTCGTCAACTCCCGGGGGAGAAGGCTATGTCAATTTCGTGAATACCTTCATGTCCATTGCCTATACCATCATTCACGACGTTCCTTCCCCTAGGTTTTCCCGTGAGATGAAGCGCCGGGTTATGCGGCCGGGGAAGTACCAGCTGTACCGGCGATTGGTTCCTATCGAAGAGTATACTCGAAATCCGTGTCTATGGAGCCGAGGCAAGCTCCCCTCCCGCCTCCCGGCTTTTCCCCGTCCGACGATTCTACGCCCTTGAGTACGATCCCAAGCAAGCTCCTCAAGGCTGACCCACGACTCTTCATTTCGTCCCCGCTAAGAAAGGGCTACATCCCGAAGCTTCCCGAATATGTTGGCTCCCCTTTTGTTGTAAATTCTAGATATGCCTCCAATTGTTGAAAAAATGTGTTGCAGTAACATGGACCCGAGATTAGGGGAGAGATGGGTTTATGACCCACGGGAAATTATCTCAAATAAAAGAAAGAGAAACGGTGTCTTCGCCCTAGATTCATAGAGTCCATGCCATTTCTCGGGAGTGGAGGGCTAATCTTGGAAGTCCCGTATGTTTTCAGCAGATGGGAGACTCGCGACTCGTCTGCCACAGAGGGAGAAGAAGAAGAAGTTAATAAAGGGGGACAATGAGCAAGAAACCGGCACATCTCTGGAGCACCACCACCCAAAAGGCAAGGTGGCCACTAGCAAGCCGAGGTCATCGGGGAAGGGATAATTTTGGAGCCCTTTACTAAATTCGGGGGAATTCCGATAAAGGCAGGCAAGGCAGAATAGTGGTTCTAAGAGACATCAAGTTGCCTCCTCCTCGACTCACACCGAAGTCACTGTGCCATCGCTCGAACCTCCTCCTTCCAAGACAAAAGAAAGGGAGCTGACTACTCAATAAAACCGTCCGAGACAAATACGTGGCCGAACTAGGGAGGTTTTCGTGGAGAAATATCACACCGTAATCTCTCGCCTCAGTTAATGCGTGCACCGAAGACCCGGGTACTTTCTATGACCGAGGCTATCCCGGACCCGAATCTCGTACGTTCCTAGCTACAAGGTGCTTGAATTGGTTGCTGTCGATCATGAAGAAGGTTCCTAAGACAGACTCCGAATGACTCTGTCTCTGCACAATCGCTACGATGATGAAAGACAAGCTTTCGCAGCAGATCACCCTTGCCCTAAGGAAGATCAGAGCAAGTAAATACGACAACCCCGAGCAACTCTTATTCCACGTACAGCAGTGCTTGTCGTGCCAACGCACATCGTGTGCGCGTCCCTTAAAGAGCGCATTAAAAATTCGGACGAAGGAGGGAAGGGAATGAAAGCCAGACATTAGATAGCCAAGTTGGAGAAGGACATTTCAGCGGCTAAGAACGAGCGTATACCAGCTTCACATCCGGTACGTACCGATGAACCGGTGCATGTGGAGGAGGAGAAAAACGAAAGTTGATCGCTAGACTTTCCAGCAGAAAGAGAGGATAAGGAAAAATCGGCTAAAAAAGATTGAAGAGCTTGAGAGCAGGCAGCTACCGGAGCTGCGTAGACCCGGTGGGGATACGCACAAAGGCCATGCAAATCATGACATCAAGTGGGACCGGTTCAAGTAAGAGCACAAATATCCAGCGCCTATGGCTGAGATAGAAGTGTTGGAGAAGAAAACAACGACAAACCGCATGCAAAGATGGTGGTAGAGTTGGAGGGTGCCCCGGGCGGAAAAGGTCGTAACAATCGAAGGGCCGCAAAGAGAAGTTAGAGGAGGGAAAAAAAGACCACGACCGAACAACAACAGAGCACCATTGCACGAGTTGAAGAGTAAAGTGAAGGGAAATATCACCCTCGCCGAGGCCGTAAGCCCCGATCCGGTCTGGATATAATCGCAGTGTCAGATCGAGCAAAGGGGAGTTCCCGACGATGATAGGAGAACTCAAGTCTACCCTTCCCTATCTAAATCGAAGGTTGCAGGAGGCTGCGGGATGATCGTCTAATAGAGCTCGACATGCCGGGAAATTACATATCCTTTCTCTATACACTAAGGGAAAATGACGTGTAAAACATGGCATTCCTAGTCGGTTTATGGAAATCAACGAATGTCGAAAAATTATAGAGAAAGAGGATGCTCGATTGGTGCACTTCAAGGGTTCTCCAACAGTAGTGCGTACATTGTGGAACGCTCGACAAGGTGTGGGATGAAATCATCACAAACTCGGCCTCCCTTCATGTTGGGAACCAAACACCCCCGCTCGTACTCATGCATCCCGATCAATACACACCACTCCTAGAAGCGCGAAAGGATCGGTACGCATTTTCACATGGGCAAAGCAACTCGCCCAAAGGCCACTACCATCGTCACGATCCTCAAGAAGGAGTTTAGTCTCCTTCATATGATCAAGTATCGGCTCCCAACCAATGCGGACATTCACACCTCTCGGCGAAGCATTTACTCGTGGTGGAGAGACTCTCAGCAGATGCCGCGTAATCCGAATCCGTATAGCCGCCAGAGGTTGACACAGCTCTCGACTCTAAAGATGTTAGTCCCCTCCACCGATGTGCTCTCCTCCGCATACTCCAACTACAACCCGGATCGCCAGCATCTATGACACCTCATGTTTACTTCACATGACATGGCCTAAAACGGCCTTCTACTTTCATTCAGCTATGTTTGTTTAAATTTCCGAGTGTGGGTGGTTTTTCCCCCCCCACTCCCCGCATTTTTAACTTTTTACATCGTACATTGGCCTACGTTTTTGTTTTAAGTTTGGCTCGGAGGCTCGTTATGCATGATGGAAAGTGCCGCTTTTTCCCCATCATGCCATTTTGTGGTTTTGACAATGACTGCATCATGAGTATTCACGCGAGAGAGATATTTTCGTAAAATATCTTCGCCGAAAGGCGAATAAATCCTATATAATACAGAAAAAGAAGAAAATAAGGTTCTCCACTTCTTCGAAAAAATTGATTGTGTAAGAATTTCCCGTGTGTATGTTTTTGTTGAAAGCTCGGAGACGCGCGAAGAGGCCCGTTGGGTCTCAATAATAAGAAGTTTCATCTTAGTAAGGATTCTCGACATGGTTGTATGGTAGTGTGTGTTCCTCTATTGTTCAATTCATTCACGTTCATGTCTCTATTGTTACATTTCCGGAATGCGAGTGTCCCTCGTCTTTTTGATATGAATTTATCGTGTTGATACTTATATCAGTAGCTGCCAGATACTTTAAATGGCTCAGGAGTAATATATTGTTCCACCCGTATTTTATGCGTACTTCAACTATATTGGTCGTATTGAAATGTTATTAGCTGGGAGTTCTGGTATGTGTGGATTCTTAGTTATTTAAGCCCATCTTATGCCATAAAGTTTTTCTTAGTATCATCTATTTGACAAATTTCCTCGATATCCCCTTTTTGCTAGTACATCTCCTCGTAATCGTTTATATACATATATACCTTCTCTACCATATATCGTGAATCAGCTCCCTCGGGTTATGGTAGGACTCCGTCTTAAAATTGTCCGATGTGGTAGTATCTCGAATATAGCATTGCATTTGTTCAGTGTTATTCCTAATACTTCAAACCACCTCCGAAGTTTTGGTTCCATCCTATTTTATTCTTCTATTTCAAAGAAGTAGTGTAAGAGCTCGCTATGTTAAAGGATTAAACAGCCGTTCTAAATATCCCTCGCTCTTTTACACCTCATAAGATGTCCTAGGCACGGGTCCATAACAACTCTAGACTACCTCTAGGAGTTACAACATCTTTTTGGCGCCGTTGCCGGGGACCGAAGTTGAAGAAATTTAAGTCCCCGGGCCTCGACAAATCCCGTCCACTCTTCAGCTTAGGTGAGCACGAAGAGTTGTGAGTTGTGCATACCTCACCTTGGCGACTCTACATTCATATATTTCAAATAAACATATTTGCAAATCCCCGCTCCCCGTAAGCCACACCCAAGGTCGTATACATCTCGCCCATGGAGCCACCTTCCGTGTCCGACCGCAGAGCGAATCCTTCATAGAAGAGGCCGGGAGAGAAAGACCACCAAGTTCATACCGATATCTCCCGAGTTTTCCCTGAAAAATTTCGTATCTTCAGCTCCCCTCTTCTCGTGTCGCCCAAAATACAAAGCTCTAACCCCATTATAAGAGATACTCAGGTTATTACTCCGATAGCCCTTACCGAGAAGGTGCCCGTATCAAAGACGAAGCCGAGTCTAGTTATACTCCACATTATTCTTTTCACCCTACCCCCGAAGTTGAAGAGGTCAAAGAGGTCGACCGAAGTGTCCGTTGTCGACAAACTCTACCTTTCTCATCAAATCCTCAAGCTGCTGTCCACTACATTCCCATCATTATTCATACTCAACTCCCACCACCTCCTCCACCACCACACGTTCAAATTCTCACTCACGCGCCTCCCGATGGCGAATGTGGCTCGGCTTACAAAACAAAGTATGCCCCTTTACAGCCTACTGCAGTGTGCTTAAAATGATATGCCACAGACTATTTGAAGATTCTACCCAGTATCTCAATGGGGAGAACGGTGTTGATGCTCACAAGCATGTTGAAATCTTCTTCTCTTTTCGCAGAACTTTAATGTGGAACATTTGGATGTGGTTCTCGAGATTGTTCGCTGCAAGCCCCCTTGATGGAGAGGCTAGAAAGTGGTTTAGGTCTCTTGCAGACTAATTCCATCAACACCCGGGAGGCTAGTGGAAGAAGCTTTCGTGAAAAGTGGGGAGATAGGAAAGATCATGGGGATACCTTAACCGAGTTTCAACACCCTTAAAAAGAAGCACAATGAAGGGGTATCAGAATTCATCAGACGGTTCAACAAATTGTATTACAGCCTCCCAGCTGAGATGAAGCCCCATCAGACCGCTGCCAAGGTTGTTTTCGTGGCGGCATTTGATTCCGAGTTTGGTTTCTCACTGAGGGAGAGAAAACCAACCACTCTGGATGATGCACAGACTGATGCATTGGAAATAGAAGCAAACTTTGTCTCGACTGGTAAGACCAAAGCAAAGCAAGAACATGATTCAAGAAGAAGAGGCAAAGAAGAAGTGTCTACTTCAGGTCAAGACAGAGACTCAGCAAGTGATAAGATCGAAGAGATGAATAAAATGATCAAGAACCTCTCTAGCAAGTTGGTCAAGCTAGAGATGGAAGCTAAAAGTTCTCCACCAAAGAACTTTCAGAATGCTCCAAACAGAGGGTTTAACCCTCAATACAGGAAACCTCCCTTGCAGATACTGCAGAGGGGGCAGAAGGAGCCACAAGACCAAGTACCGCACCCTTTGTACTTGGAAGGACAAATGGAGGCTTCCCCTGAAGACTCCTCTTATGAGCAAGATGAAACATGTCCTGTTTTCTCAGACAGCGATGACATAGAGTGCCCTGTCCAAGGAAGTGAGGAGGATGCATTGCAACCTCACTCAGAAGCGAAGGAAAATGAGGACGCCGAAGAGCCAGAAATCGATGACTACTGCAAACAGTTTGTTGATTTCATGCAAACTCAGTTCAACAGGAAATATGACCTCAGGTCCTCCAGGAAAAGGACCCGCACTCAAGAAGAAGAGGAAGATGCACCCCAGAGGTCAGCACCTGCACAGAAAGAGGCCAATACCGAAGAATCTCCCGACAGAGGTAAGAAGCCCCTTTACCAACCTATGCAAGATGATAGTCATATGCCTTCCTCCTCTCAAGTAGCTGTACCTCCTGTAAATAAAATTCCTGTTAAAGAAGTTAAGTCTACCGTGCCAAACAAAGAGTCCAAAGAAAAGGAAGTCCAAATAGAAAAGCCCTCGTCTGCCTTCAGTTTGCAAAAGGAACTTGAAAAAGTTAAAATCCCTGTCCCTCTGTCTGAATTATTGAAGCAGCCTGCATATCAGTCACAAGTCTCCTCTTTCATTTCAGCTCCTGAAGTCCCACACATTCCAGACAGTCTTAATTTGCAAGAAGAAAGGCCTATGGTAGTGTTTGGCCCCCATGTCGAGGAATTGGACCCCTCTACCCCTCCTTTCTATGTTTCCCTAGTAATCCATGATTTACTATTACATAACTGTATGTTGGATTCAGGAGCATCCCACAATTTGATGCCCCTGTCTGTCATGGAGCAGTTGGGTCTCCAAATCACCCGTCCATATAAAGATCTCTACTCCTTTGACTCCAAAAGAGTGAAGTGCTTGGGCATGATCAAGGACCTAGCAGTCACCTTGGCTCAGATTCCTGCCAAGAGTGTGGTAATGGATATCGTAGTAGCTGACATCCCAGCTCGCTTCGGCATGCTGTTGTCTAGGTCTTGGGGGACCAGAATTGGAGGGTCAATCAAGCTGGATCTGTCATACGTCACCATCCCTGTCTTTGGGGGTCAAGAAAGGAGATTGTACCGAGAAACTAGGTTTGTCAAGACAGTCACAAAAGCAGGAGATTCAGTAAACTCCCCAGTCTACAGTAGAGATGGAGATTTTTCCTGTCTAATGTTGGAGGAAGATCAGGAATATGCTCATGAACCAACATTTTGTCAGATAAAGACTGAGCTATCAGAGCAGGACCGTGAATCTGACATCTGGACACTCCACTTTGATGGAGCAAATTCCAGAGAGGGAAACGGGGCTGGAGTGTTGCTTATCTCACCCATGGGTCAATGGGTCCCCCTCTCTTTCAAATTAGAATACGAGGCCACGAATAATGTGGCTGAATACGAGGCACTCATATTGGGGTTACAAACAGCAAGAAGCATGAAGATCCAAGGTCTAAAGGTGATGGGAGACTCAGAGTTGGTGGTGAGGCAGGTGAGAAATCAGTGTCAAGCGAAGCATCCAAGGCTAAAGGCCTATAGAAACGAAGTGTGGGACCTTGTGGAAAATTCCTTTCTGGCATTTAACATTCAGTTTATGCCCAGGGAGCACAACAGAATGGCAGACTCCTTGGCTGTAGCTGCTAGTACATTCCGCCCACCTCAGAACCCTCTTCTGAGATACGAAATTGAGGTAAGATACAGGCCTTCGATTCCTGATAATGTCAAGCACTGGCAGGTCTTCGAAGATGAAGAGCAGGTGAAGAGGTTTTTGGAGACTGTGGGGGAGTTTTCAAACTTAGAGATCGACAATTGTGAAGAGGAAGAAGTCGAAGACATTCCAGGGGACAAGCTAGAAGAGAAGATAGCTGGTCACAGATTTCTACAGCTAAAGGGAAATGTCATTCCCCGAGGGTTGGTACCTCTGGAAAGGCTGTTCAATAAGGATGATGTCCCATTACAGCCAAACAAAATGGTGACTGAGGACCAGGTTGAAGATCTGAATCTGGGCACGAAAGAAGATCCAAAGATTGTGAAGCTGTCGAAGAAAGTCCCAGATGAATATAAACCATTGTACAAAAAGCTGTTTAAAACCTACAAAGACGTATTCGCCTGGTCATATCAAGATTTGAAAACCTTTGATATCGGTGTGATGCAACACAAGATTCCATTGAAAGCCGATGCAAAACCCCACAAGCAAAAGCTCCGGCAGATCAATCCCCTGTTGTTACCATCGATTGAGCAGGAAATAAAAAAGTTACTGAAGGCTAAAATTATAGTGCCACTAAGGTATTCTGAATGGGTGGCCAATTTAGTCCCAGTACGCAAGAAGAATGGTGAAATCAGGTTGTGTGTGGATTTCAGAAACCTGAACAGGGCATCTCTAAAAGACAACTATCCACTACCAAAGATGGATCATATTCTGCAAAAGGTGGTAGGGGCTTCTAGAATGTCCATGATGGATGGGTTCTCGGGCTATAATCAAGTGGCTGTATTCCCGGAGGACCAGAAAAAGACAGCTTTCACCACGCCCTGGGGAACATTTATGTATGCCAGGATGCCATTCGGACTGATCAATGCAGGGGCTACGTTTCAGAGAGCGATGGACATAACTTTTGTAGGAGAACAGGATAAGTTTCTGGTGGTGTACCTTGATGATATAACGGTCTTTTCAAAGGATGATGTCGAGCACGTTCAGCATCTGCAGAAGACCTTTGAGAAATGCAGGAGGTATGGACTCTCTCTTAACCCTCAAAAATCTTTCTTTGCATTAGAAGAGGGCAAACTCCTAGGACACATAGTGACTAAAGATGGGGTCAAGATCGATCCTAAAAGGGTGGAAGCTATAAACGGTATATCCCTCCCCAGAAACAAGAAAGAAGTACAAGTGTTCCTAGGGCGGATCAATTTTCTCAGAAGATTCATTCCCAACTATGCCGAAATAGTCAGACACATTACAGATATGTTAAAGAAGGATAATGAGGTAAAGTGGGCACCGGATTCAAGGCAGGCCTTTTCCAGGATCAAAACTGCATTTGCTGAGGCTCCCGTGTTGGCAAAGCCCGACTTCACTGAGCCCTTCATGATTTTCTCTTTTGCATCACCTCACACGGTGGCAGGGGTCCTCCTACAGAAGAATGGAGATGGGTATGAGCAACCCATTGCTTTCTTTAGTCAAGTTCTTCATGACGCAGAGCTAAAATACAACATACTTGAGAAGCAAGCTTATGCCCTGGTAAAGTCCTTAAAGGCCTTTCGCATGTACATTTTACAATCTCATGTGACTGCTTTTGTGCCCGCAGCAGCAGTTAAGGACATCCTAGTGCAGGGAGACAGTGAAGGCAGAAGGGGGCGGTGGATTGCGAAGATACAAGAATATGACCTGGATATAAGGCCCACCAAGTTAATTAAAGGACAGGGGCTAGCGAAGATTTTATCAGAATCGAACCATCAAGCTCTGGGCATCCACTTATCCATGATCGCAGATGAAGCATCTGAGGAACAGACAGGGAGGCCAGAAGTGGAAATGGCTACTCAAAAAATACAGATGAAATACCTCACTAGCCTCTGGTACAAAGAAATTGTTGAATATCTCCTGACACTCAGCTGCCCACCCAGCTGTGACAAGTCCAAATACAGAGCCTTGAGGCTTAAATCTCAAAAGTACGCCATGGCTAATGGTCAGTTATATTGGAGAGATCCGTCAGGCATACTGCTGTTATGTCTCATCGAAGGGGAGGTAGGGAACATCATAACCGAGTTCCATGAGGGGATCTGCGGAGGGCATTATAGCTGGAGGAGCACAGCTCAGAAAATTTTGAAGGCCGGTTTCTACTGGCCTAAACTATTTGGAGATGTCTTCACTTGGGTTAGAGCCTGTGACAAATGCCAAAAGTTTGCTGAGAAACAGAAGTTAGCCGCTTTACCCCTGATTCCTGTGCACGTTGATGAGCCTTTTAAGCAATGGGGTATTGACTTCATAGGTGAGATCCACCCCCCCTCCAGTGGGCAACACAAATGGATATTGACTGCTACAGATTACTTCACCAAGTGGGTAGAGGCCATCCCCGCACGAAACGCTACAGATACAGTGGTCATAAAATTCTTAGAAGAGAATATCATCTCAAGGTTTGGATGCCCTGCCAGAATAGTCACGGACAATGCTCAGGCTTTTAAATCTGTTAAGATGGTGAATTTCTGTCAACAGTACAACATCACTCTGGGCCACTCCATAGCTTACTACCCCCAGGGCAATGGTCTTGCCGAGTCATCAAACAAAACACTGGTCAGAGCACTGAAGAAAACAGTAAATGAGAACCAGAGAAATTGGGACTCTCAGCTGAAGTTTGCTCTATGGGCAAACAGGATAACCAGTAAAAGGGCAACAGGGAAGTCGCCTTACGAACTAGTATACGGGCGAGCAGCTGTATTCCCCATACAGTTGGCTCTACCTGTGGCTCGTTTCATGCAGGAGACTCAGGAAGAGGCTGATGGCACGACCAGAAGAATCAATCAATTGATTGAACTGGAGGAAACGCGTATGCAGGTGAACCAGAGGCTGGTGGACTATCAAGAGAAGATGAAAGATTTGTTTGACCAGCACACCAAAGACAGGAAGCTGCAGGTGGGGGATTTAGTGCTCCGATGGGATATACGCAGAGCTGACAAAGGCAAACATGGTAAGTTTGACCCCCGTTGGTTCGGTCCTTTCAAGATCGCAGAGCAGGGAGGAAATAATACATTCAAGCTGGAAAATTTACAGGGGGATCTGTTGGAAGCCCCTGTGAATGGGCAATTCCTCAAACCATATTTCCAATTCTGAAGAAGGCTGGAAAGCCTGACTGTATTATATTGTATATTAGTTGTTATTTCGTTTTGTTTGTTTATCATCAATTATAGACATGTCATGAAGATCTGTACACGGCACAGCTCTAGAAGCCGAGAGTGTTGTTCAGAGAAGATCTACAGGCGGTCTGCGTAGTTCTCGACACGTTCGAGGACAAACGTGCCATCCCCAGGTGGAGCCAATGTTGTTCAATTCCCAGCAATAGCCACGAAACTCCCTAAAAAAGGAACCAGGTCGCATTAAAGTTATATTCCAAGTAGCAAGTGTCAAATCAAATCAAGCCGAAAGGGAAAAAGGGTGGTAAAGCGCACATATATTGAAATCAATGGATAAATGGCACTAAGTGAGGAGAGGCGGAACAATAGCTAACGACTGGCACAAAGGTTAGGGAGACATGCCTTTACAGATCAACTCATATACGAGAGAAGGCCTTTGATTATGCATGACGGCAGTACGTAGAAATTCCGAGGGGGTCAAGCCGTGGGGAAAGGACAAGGCCCTTACCCCCGCGGACTTGCGACACGTGGCAAGACTTCACGGCGGAGAAATAGTAACAGGGTTGGGCCAAGAGATTCTGTATCGTGGTGGAGTTAAGGTGGGCCCGCTCAGCTGAGGAAGATAAGCGTTAGTCCGGCAAAGGGGAAGTCCTACGTGTTAAAAAGTGGATAGCGCATATGGAACAACGGTAAGGTAAGTCCATTAGGACAGCTGGTACTAAGGCCCGTACCAACTTTAAACGACACGAGGCGTCAATTGTAATGAATGCACCCAATCTATGTTATTTAATGCTGTCGTTGTCCTTGCTAGATTTATTTCTGCTTTTTGTGATGTCTTTAACCCAATAAGCTCCTCCTGAGTAGGAAATCCAGATTCTCCTCTGGTAAATCATGCTCGTGTAGTTTTCACGGCGAACACTAAGTACAACGCCTGTTAGTCTTAAGTCATCGTCACGGTTCCCTGCCGTTTTCTCCCGGCTAATCGTCACCTCTCCGTCGTGTAATCCATTTTTCCGATTTTGTTTCATTATTTTTCCCTTTCTCTCTTTTCCGAATTGTTGAATAACTGCCATGGGGAGAGTGACGCCCAAGAAGAACGAACCTGAAACTCCCCAACTCCATGAGTCTAGAAATCCTCCTGGTTTCGAGCCCCTTCGTGACTTGCAACCGGGTATCTGTGACCCAAAATACCCTTTCGATATACGGAGCATCAAGCCCCTACTGTTCGGCCGCCACTGTAAAAGTGCTGATCGTTTCCGAGTTGTCGCGTCCGGCTTGTATCACTACATTACCCCCCAAGTCCATTCCTGTGTCGATTTTATTGTCTGGCTTAGAGACTCCTACGATTCACATCGTGATGCCTTCATTTCCCCTCAGGGTAGCATAATCTTCTCCCTTTCTCCCGATATTATA